>VSMD01025038.1:0-73347 GCA_008750895.1 Mirza zaza | reverse complement strand
GACAGTCTCACTTTATTGCCCAGGCTAGAGTGAGTGCCGTGGCGTCAGCCTAGCTCACAGCAACCTCAAACTCCTGGGCTCAAGCAATCCTGCTGCCTCAGCCTCCCAAGTAGCTGGGACTACAGGCATGCGCCACCATGCCCGGCTAATTTTTTCTATATATATTAGTTGGCCAATTAATTTCTTTCTATTTATAGTAGAGATGGGGTCTCGCTCTTGCTCAGGCTGGTCTCGAACTCCTGAGCGCAAATGATCCGCCCACCTCGGCCTCCCAGAGAGCTAGGATTACAGGCGTGAGCCACCGCGCCGGCCTGGTGCCATAACTGGCCCTACTTCTAGGGGATAATCTAGGAGACAGGAGGTGCATAAGATTTTTGTTTCTCAAATCAGTGCATGGGCCAAAATACAGTGCTACTAAATTTAATTTGAAGCATTTAAGCTATCTTTAGAAACTCACACTAATTAATATAGCTAGAAACCAAAAAAGGGAAGAAACCTATTTAATGTAATTTTAATGTGATGATTAAGAACTACATCACAAAATCCTTACAAAAGGTGGCCAGTATCTGTGTGAGGTACATAGCAACTTCTCAATATCCATTTAAACAAGTTAAGACAATTCTACTCTAACATAGATAAAATGTTACTAACAATTAAAAACAGATTTGGAAACAAATATTTAACTACAAAGAAACAATTTTAACATCCTATAGTATAATCTCTGTAACGTCCCTATTACATAGTACTGTACAACAAGTTTACGTAGTTAGGTTACTGGTTGCTAGAACTAATCTGTAAATTGCTCTAGAGTATTTGGAAATTTTTAGAAAAATTCCAGGAAGTTCAGAGGTTGCCAGGAAGCATGGCTTTCAAAATAGCAACACTGATATACCATCCTTTGCATATTTATGCTAATTACCAGCAAAGTAATCCACTCCAAGGAAATGTATATTTATAAATTACTGAACATACGATGCTTTTCTTCAAATACCTAATTATTCTATAGAAGGTATATGGAATCATTTTCTTTTTAAGATATCTCACTTATTCTAAGATTACATTTGATTACCATGTCCTAACTTTTTGAAATAAAAGCCCTATGTGCAACTTATGTCAAAAAAATAAATAAATAAAGCCTAGGAAATAAACATTTATCAAATTTCTCTGTTTTTTATAATTACAACCGCAGCAGCTGTAGAAGCGGCCACAGCAACTGCAACTCTAGAACACCATGTATTTGGGTACTTCCCATATTGTCAGGCACAGGCTCACTCTACCTTGTTGATATCCACAATAACCCTGAGAACTACATGTCATTGTCCCCACTTGACCCGAGGAACTAAAGTTGCAGTACCCAATGTTGCTTCTCCTTGAGTTCCCAACTATTGCTAAGACTCAAGATAAAAAACTATGAAGGAGTAGATACAGCCAACAACAAAAAACCTTCGTCCATGGGAAATGACAATTTAAGCATATAAACTGTGTCAGACTCAAACCAGATTCTAAAATGGCACTTATGAGGTTATGACCAATGGATGTCATCTGTAAGGAGATTAAATGGCTACCATTTTATCAGTCATATTACTTGATTTTGAGTAAAGCTGCCTTTAAAGTCTTACTAGACCAAAGAAGAAAAAACAAAAAAAGAAAAAAGACTGGTTCAAAGTTTTTAAAGTTAGAACATCCTGCCTTCTATGTTTTAAAAGCATAGCTAAGATAAAAGCCTGTGACCATGGGGAAGCCCTCCCCTGCTGGGAACCAAGCTCTCCTTGCTGATTCTCAGTTTCAAGTTAACCGCTGCCACCCCATTCCACATGCTACTTCTGTGAAAGACTGAAAAGGGGTGGGGGAATTTCTCTACCAACAATGGAAACTTGCTTCATGGGACTTCTCACGTTTTTCCTTATTTTTTCTCTGTTGGTACCTTCAGACTCGGCTGCAATCGGGCATGTGTGGAGGTTCAAAGAGCCTAAATCAGGGGTCCTCAAACGTTTTAAACAGGGGGCCAGTTCACTGTCCCTCACACCGTTGGAGAGTGCGGCGCACATTCCACACATGCGCACTGTGGGTCTGGGACAGTAGGCTGCTAAGCAGGACAGGCAGCAGTGGCAAAAACACCTGGCCGGCCGGATAAATGTCCTTGGCAGGCCGCATGTGGCCCATGGGCCGTAGTTTGAGGACGCCTGGCCTAAATGGTCCTACTGTGTGAAGGAAACCACAGGTGAAGATTACACATAATTGTCTTTCCAAAATGATCTAGATTAGGTCTAAAGCCTTTGATGGTCCCTATTATCTCAGACTCTTTAGTCCAAAAGCCCTGCTGTGACTCTGAGGCTGCAATCTCTCTTTGCTAATTCATTCTGCGTGCATCCTCCACCACTGCTTTATCGAGAAGTCCAGATTTGCCAAATGTATTTGGAAGAAAACAATCCTTGAGTTTATAGCAGAAACCTGTGTGACCTCTGTATTCTGCCTCTAGAAATCCTGTTCCTTTCCCTTCTGCATTTGTCCTTTCATGCTTTTGGAAACCTTGCTTTACTCCAGTCTCTCATTTTTATCCTCAAAAACCAGCATGCTCTTCATGATGCAGTTTTTCCAACATTATGAATATACTTAGAAGCAGGGGGCCCTTTTAGCTTTGTGTTATCTTCTTTAAAGAGCTGCTCGCTACATGTCGGCATGTCACAGGCAATCACAGTCTGGATCCCTGGAAATTCCTTTATCCACTGTCTTCCCAGAAATCACTGAAAATACTAAAGTTCCACATTTTTATTTTTAAACCCCTCACTCCTCCCTGGGGTGGTCTCTTGAATCCATAAACACATATTGCAGAGAAAAGATTTTGCTACAGAATTAATACGCAATTTCAAAGACTATGTTTAGCCATGGTAGATGGATGGAGGCTCCAAGGGGAAGTAGAGAGAGAGATCCCTGATGCTTGGTTCAGCTGAGTAGCTCAACCAAGGGACACTTTACAGGGAGAGACAGAAGCAGGAGCATTTTCAGTGCCAAGGTGAGAATGTAGTGAGGCGGATGAGCTTACTCTTTGTTCGTTCATTAGGATGAAGTCACGTAAGGGTGGTTCTGTACTGGATCCTGTGGGTACAGAAAAACATACACCCCAAAGACCCCAGTCCCGCAGGATAGAGAGTCTGCACTTTAGGTGAGGGAAAGGCCATGCTGCTGCATCTGAGAACTGGGTGTGGCACTGCCACCCACCCATCCATCGTTCTCTCACTCAATGACTTATTTACATTGTGTCTCACTTGTGCCAGATGCTAAAGAAATGACAGTGAGCAAAACCAGGCACTGGCCCTGCTCTCAAAGAGCTCACAGCCTGGAATTCTCTTCAAAGATCAGAAATCCAAAAGCATTACAGGGAATTGATCTAAAGAGGGTGCCCTACTTTGAGAGAAAATCTAAATGGTCAAGCACTAACCTTTTAACAGCACAAGTCCCAGGCAGACTAGAGCTTACAACTACCTCTAAGCTCCTCTCTCTCTCTACTTCTTCAACATTGTCAGTTCTCCCCAAGGTCAGAGATGACTGAGATTTCTTCCTTTGGAGATCTGTATAATTTTCATTTCAGCTTATGCTGTCTTTGGCATATCTTTTCTCCCCTCCTACCCAATGCTTGCAATCTACTTCTTTCCCAGTATATGAGCTAGAGTTGATGGCAGGAATCTTGAGCTGGATTAAAATAGGCATGGTCCTTTAACATTTTTAAAAATAAGTTTTGAAATGGATTTGGATCTCAGCATTATCATGTTCCAAAAATCGTAAAGGAAATTTCATAAGATGAATTTGATTATCTTTGAATTTTGCTACTTGCCAGTTTCATTAAACATTTGGGAGACTGGGTGGTCTTCATTTTATACTGAGCTTTGGGGGCCCTCTAGCCATGGCTAGGTGGTATTTTAAAAAAGGGCTAAGGATTCAGATGCCAAAGCCTGAACATTTGGAGCTCGATTTCAAGTTTAATGTATAAATTCTGACAATACTCCACTCTTTCTTAGTCTCGACTTGCACATGTCAAGCCTTGTAGGTAGTTTCAGTGTCTTTAGTTCAAAAGAAAAGGCCAAGTAGTCAGATATGCACACAAATTCCAAAAGGGATATATAATGATGAGACCAACACACCTGAGATAAATAATGTAATTATTTGGTTCACAAAATGTTAGTGACTAAAAAAAACCAAAACAAAACAAATCAAAAAAACTCCTCCTCGGAATTCCTTGGACTTGAAAATTTAAAGGTGACTCAAAGACATGGGAGATGTCATTTAGCAGATCAATTCCTAACAATTCCCTTAGAGGACTGTGTATCAAAATGGCACTATTGGAAAAGGTAATGATATACCTTTTAATATGCGGTGCTGTAAGTGCTATGCATAAAATAAGAAGCAATGTGTAGGCAGCAGCAATTCAATTGCTTATGCACTCAAACAGTTGCCTTGAAGTATAATAAAACTGAGCATGAAATGAAAGGTTCATGCAGACCTATGAGCAAAACAAAAACAGAAACCCCAAACCAACCCTCCCTCCCCACCACCCTGCCAGCCCCTCCCACATATTTTTTCCTGTGGGCTTAAAACCCTTCTGTTTTGGAAGACCTACAGGCTTTATACATTCACCTGGTGGCTCATGAAGACCAGAAACACTGTCATAGAAAGAAGCTCTCTGAATATTCTGAATCTCTAAAGCAGAGAAACAGCAAAAACAGGACAGAAGAGCAAATACACAAACACTTCAGTTAGTGTGAAAGACATTTGACAGCACAAGTCAACTTTGAAATTGGGCTACAAAAGGAGCTAGTCCAGGGCAGATCCCATGCAAACATTACTGCTTAGAGAATTTGCACATTTGGACAAAGTTCTTTATAAAGTAAATTAATGCTGAATCCAAAGAGCATATTCCCAACTCCAGGTGTGAGCATTATTATATTGTATCAATGCTAAATGATTGCCCCATGTAAATGCAGGATGACATTTAAGAATAATAAGGTACTATTTGAGCTGTCTATCATAAAAATATCTTATAATTAGTAAATCAGGACAAGATTGCGGTTAAGTTTGAATACTATAGCAAATGTAAATATTAGTGGCTTTTACTGTCAAAAATTACACTACCGTGTAATTTTACTTTCAATATAGATTTTTGGAAAAAAATATAATATAATTTACTTTGAATATAAATTACTAAAAGGTAACTACCACTAAGGAAAACAAAATTCAAATTCTGTTGTAGCAAAGGTTAAAACAATTTCAAATCATAAGATTACACTTATTGATCATACGGTTACTTATGAAAAGATCCTAGAGGCACATTTACATGGAAAATGCAATCTTTAGTTTTTTTCTGCATATAAGCCTTAAGAAGTGGCAAGAAGTCCTAAATTGGTAGAGAGATCTCAAAACAACATCTTTTATTCAAGTAGGGCACTATGAATCTCTAGGGCAGGGCTGCCACCAATACATCTTATTTTTCCTGGTTTGGCCTTGAGAAAACTCTACACCCTAACCAAAACTCTATTTTTATACGAAATGTTTTATACTCGAGGTATTGTACATTCACAGGCAAACTATATTCATATACCATATATTAAAATTTATCGATTCATGGTCATGACATTTCTGCTTTTGCATTTAAGTGGCAATAAAAAGAGGGAAATAATGTTTTTCCATGGCTATTTTCTTTTCCTCGAGAAAAAGCTCCTCTTATCCCAAGAGATCTCTGTATCCAGAGTGAGCAGTGATAAATTCTCCACCTTAGAACCTTCTTCAAACTCCTGTGCCTGCCACTGACTTTATGTGTGAGACACGCAATCCTCAAGATCGGACAAATGTGGTACCACTTCTCCGCTGCCCCTTGCCCTGAAGAATAGCATCCCCCAAAAGCGAGTGACCTCCAAGATCTTCTCTGTCACTCAGACTAAACTAACTGTCCAACTAAGCTGATGGATAACAGGACTTCGTGCAAATATTACAGTAGCACTATCAGGAGAGGAAACACATAGGTTTATTCCAGAGCAGAAGCTAGCAGAGCCAAAGCAAACTTGGGGTAGCAATTTCCCGTGGCCTATTTTGAGAAGAGTGGCCAAATCCACTCGCAAACCGCCTATCCGTAGAAAGGGAAGGGCTGGAAACAGGGCCGTGCAAACCGTGCAGCTGTGGGGTCAGAGCTACAGACCAAGTACGGATGAACACGGCTCGTGCCAGGGCTGAAGGAACTGAGCAAGGCTACGAGAATTTCCTCTAAGCATTCCTGTAATCAAGGAAATAACTTTCCAGTTATCTCTTAAATAGAAAACACAAAAAGCAGGTAAGGAATCTCCTAACATGGTCCTACCTGTAAGATATCTCCTCTGTTGTTTGTAATTTGCAGTGATCATTCCAGCCTCCCCCGTCCCCGCTGCCTGCTAAATCTCACACCTTTAAA
Source organism: Mirza zaza (assembly GCA_008750895.1). Taxonomy (NCBI): domain Eukaryota; kingdom Metazoa; phylum Chordata; class Mammalia; order Primates; family Cheirogaleidae; genus Mirza; species Mirza zaza. The sequence goes on along the minus strand of VSMD01025038.1, from coordinate 66,911 downwards.
ATTTTGGACCCACTGTTGCCAAAAGCCCTCTCTAGCATACGGAGATGGTGAGACCTGAAGTTAAAGGAGCAGAATGGAAACAGTAAGCCCAGGAAGCTGGGAGCCAAGATAAAGACTAGCTGAGCCCTGTTACTGCGTCTGTGTATATCCTGCTTTCTCAACTGGATTAGAGAGTCTTAAAGAGCAGGGGCATGCCTTTCATTGCTTCCGGAGCTCTCACAGATTACTCTGGGAGGCACATACTTGTAGTTGTGTGAATGGGTCAAGGGCTGAACAGGTGTTTCCAACACCATTTTTGGTGAAAGAGTACACAAATAAGAGTCAAAAAGGAGTTCATGATGTCAGAACCAGTATGTAATAATGTTCTTTCATAGAATGTTCCCCAGATACCTGCTTCTCTTCAAAATGAAAAGAAAACTACTTTTTGAGGCTTCCACAGGGAAAACTCCCCACTCCTCTGTTCCTTTCCCCAGGCATTCCCTCCACACCCACCACCGTCCTGTTACCTCACACTCAACTCCCAATTGCAGGGTCTTTCACCCCAATCTATCCAACCAGCTCAGATTGTGTCACTGCCTGGGCTCACAAACCTTCTGATGCTCTTTAATCAATGAAGTCCCAAGTCCAAACTCCACCGGGATGGGCCATCAGTGTGAGTCTGGTCTCAGCCTACCACCTTGCCTTCTCTAAAGCCACATGGAACACTCCTCCTGAGCTGTGACCACGCTGCACCCCTTCTTCCCCACACCAACCTCACCTCTACAAATGCCAACGCTAGATACTTATCCCTAGACGAGTTGGTTCACATAAACTTTCTTACTCACAAACGCCTAAGGTGTCATCAGGCCTTAAATGATCATAAATGAGTGATGAAAACTCTGCCTGCCACTCAGTAAGTGCTCGGTAAATGTTAGCTTTCATTGTTTAATCAACAGATTATTATTATCCTTTAAGGACATGGAAAATTGCATCCTTTTCATGACATTTTACCTTAGCACCCCAGGAAAGGGCAGTCCCTTCCTCTGTTGCACATAGCTAAAAACTCATTCTGTACCATTCACGAGGCGTTTATCACAGATACTCTGGCGCTCAACAGTTTGCATACTGATCTCACTTCCTCTGCTGTGTTCTAAGACCTTACAAGGGTGCCCAGAGGAGGTGACTTTGTAACTTCATCACAACCGAAGTGATTCCTGGGGGAATGCAGACGCTGAAGACTGCAGCATTACCCTCTCTTTCTTCTGAGGCTTTTCCCACCCACATCTCTGACTCACCAGTGCCAGTCTTTCCAGCATTGTGGACCCCGTGACAACCTGAGCCAGCCTTTCTTTCTGCTCTCGTTCCAGTTTCTCACAGCCCACTCTGATACTGCCTCCAACAGGGAAAGGGGCAGCTCATCTGTGAGGGCACCACAGATTCTCTTCCTGGTACTCACAGAGCATCCCTTAGCTGACTAGGTCATTGGAAGTGACTCTGTCCACTCAGCTAGTTGCAGATTTTCATTAAAAGGTTACAAAGGGCTGGGCATGGTGGCTCACGCTAATCCTAGCACTCTGGGAGGCTGAGGTAGGAGGATCATTTGAGCTCAGGAGTCCAAGATCAGTTTGAGCAAGAGTGAGACCCTGTCTCTACTAAAAAAATAGAAATAAATTACCTGGACAACTAAAAAAAAAAATATGTATATATATATATATATATATATTTGCCAGGCATGATGGCACATGCCTGTAGTCCCAGCTACTTGGGAGGCTGAGGCAGAAGGATCGCTTGAGCCCAGGAGTTGGAGGTTGCTGTGAGCTAGGCTGACACCATGGCATTCTAGCCTGGGCAACAGAGCGAGACTCTGTCTCAAAAAAAAAAAAAAAAAAAAGAATAAAAGGTACAAAGATGAAAAGCTTCTGCTTTACTTGTGGGAAAGCTAACCTTTCCGCTAATCCCCTCTTTTAAATGGTCTTAGGCGCACAGTCCCTTCCCAGGACGCATGCGTGCCTGTGTTCAGTGCACGCACCCTGTAGGCTCCTCACGCTCTTGTGTGACCCGACAGATGAGGTTTATATGGTCACCTTTGCCCCTACTCACTTTCTCCATGTCCATTCTTTTCTTTTTATGTCCCTCCCTTTGCCCCAATTGCCCTAGCCCTCTTCTTCAATGCTTTCTGTGCTTCTCTCCTTCTAACTCTGAGAAAAGAGCTAGGTTATAAGGCTTGAGATGCTCTAGAGAAAGAAGACATGAGCCAGGGGACTGACAGGCCGAGCCTTAGGGTCAAGGCTGCAGCAAGGGCAGATCCAGGGCTAAGGTCCTGCATGGCCTGAGGCTAAGCAAAGGGGTGGGACAGAGCCAGGATGAGAAGGAGCAGGGGAGCTCAGCCCTAGGAGAAGACACTGGGCCCTACGATGCATAAAGACACACAGACATTTTATTTTGCTAATATTAGTAAAATTTTCTAGTCTACAATAAAAAAAATCACCAAAAATCTTTATCTGAGGTTCATATAAACAAAAGAACTATAAAGACTGATGGAAATAAAAGCAATTGATCTGTATGTAGGGTGTCTGAGAATTTATTTACTGGCCACTTTGCTGAGCGGGGAAGCAGCACTGGGGCAGGATGCGGTTCAGCAGACCTGTGTACACATGGGCAGAGGAGAACGTGTGGGGCTTCTTGGGTCTTGTGTCCCAATGCCCTCAGATTGTAACTGAGTGGGACTGAGGCATATGCGTACTTCTTTGTGGCTCTGGGCCTAGAATGTTTCTGCACTCTCCACAGCATCTGACCAAGAAGGCAGATGTCTCGTTATTCTTTTCCTAACCCAAGTATTCTTCAAATGGATAAGTTCTAATAGAACGGCAGCCCTGCTCTAGGGAAAGATTTTAAAGTAAAAAGCATATATATACATATATGTATATGAACCACATATAAACCTTTATTATAAAAGATTCCAGCAAAGATTAATTATAAACATAAGCACTGTCTTACCATCCTTCCAAAGCTCTGCCACAAATCTGTCTGAGGACTGGTGCAAAAGGGTGGCCACGTTGTCGTTCAGAGGGTCCATGTTCTTCATCAGCCACTCATCGGCCTTATAGTCCACCTGTCCCATACCAGAGCCGAATGTAGTGAAATGGAAAACAAAACCAAACACAAAAACAAAAACCACTTTAAGCCTTAACCAAAAACTTTCATAGATTAATCAAAAAAATGGGTCGTCTCAAAGATGATGCATTTGTAATACATATTATATTTAAATGTTTATCAGCACCTTTGTTACACCTTCATAAAACACAGCAAAATTTCGAACAGAGCAATTATAATCAAGTTATTAGACATAAGGCCTCTTACCTTCCCTGCATAATGTATAATGCAAAAATCAGCTTTGTCTTTCAGTTGCCGAGGTTTCTGGAACTTGGAGTGGGAACCTTGCTCTTGAACCAGTTTTTCAACAAACGTTTTATCTGTGGCTTTAGGGAACCAGCACTCTTCATCCAAAAGGGCCAGCACACCCGGCGGGTTTGCCTGATAATGAGAGGCAGTGAGAATTGGCAAGGTTGTATTTCATTTTAATACCACTGGGTTTGGCAGCTTAACTTTCTAAACGATTAGAGTTTTAAGAAGATCCACGGAAAACAAATTGCTAGGATGGAAGGTAATATCTAACCCATAACAAATTTATAATCCAAACTCCGAGATCTAAAATTGCTGAAAAAGTACTGGCAAGAAAATGGATGTTATCTTGTAAACTTAGAAGTACTCTATATAAACTGTAAATACACTAATTTCAAGTAGACTCCCCAAAAGCAGCAAATAAAAAGAAGCCAGGAAGGAATTGGGGGATAGAGAGATGAAACTGAATGTTTATATACCATGACTGGGTAGATAAATTTTGTTTTTTGGAAACAGAGTTTCCTTCTGTCAGCCAGGCTATAATACACCAGCTGTGTACCACGATACCTGCCTAATTTCTTCAAAAATTTTTTGTAGAGAGACAGGGTCTCTCTATGTTGCTCAGGCTGGTCTTGAACTCCTGGCTTCAAGGCATCCTCTTGCCTTGGCCTCCCAAAGTGCTGGGACTACAGGTGTGAGCCACCACACCCAGCCAGGCTGGATAAATTATTATAAAACCTCAACTAACTGAAATGCTTTAGATATTTTATATCCTAATCAATTTAATTTTCTGTTTAAATAAACAGATGATGATTAAATAAAATAGACCGGGTACTTATGAATTGCTTTGCGTATTTAACATTTTAGGTCACTTGATTATTAGTTTATTGAAAAATGGCCTATATGGGTCAGGGTGCAAGATCCTGTCTCTACAAAAAATAATTAGCCAGACATGGTGGTGTGTGCCTGTAGTCCTAGCTACTCGGGAGGCTGAGGCAGGAGGATTGCTTGAGTCTAGGAGTTTGGAGCTGCAGTGAACTATGATTGTGACACTGCACTCCAGCCAGGGCAACAGAGTGGGACCCTGTCTCAATCAATCAATCAATCAATCAATCAATAAATGCCTAGATGAATCCATAGAGACAGAAGGTAGATAGATTAGTGGTGGCCAGGTTTTGAAAGGAGGGAAATGGGAGTGACTACTAATGGGTACAAGGTTTCTTCTTGTTGGGATCATTACAATGTGGTAGATATACTAAAAACCGCAGATTATAGCAGTAAAAGGTAGATTTTATGGAATTATGTCTCAAATTTTTTAAAAAGGCTTAGAGCTCGATATTCTCTCTGGAATGATTTTCTTTTTGGAGGTAAGTAACACATGAAATACCTAAATAGTGATAGTCTTATTTTATAGCGCTTCTCAGTCATCATTTATCATCACACTGCAAATATGGCAAGTGTGTGATACAAGGCTAAGCTTGTACCAATTTTAGTGCACACATACAAATCAGCTTTTTGAATAAAACTCTAGGATCACTTTTCTTCAACTCACAAGACCTCTATATTTACTAGGAAAGAGCTGGCTATATATATAAATACTGTTTTAAAAGGAACTAGAAGTTATAGTTAAATATAAATGAAACAATGTAATAATGTGGCCAGGAAAGATGATGGCTGATCTGAATGTCAGCAGGTGGAAGCTGAGAGAACCTTCTGCAATCAAGACCCTTACTCCGTGACTCCTTCACCTACATGAATTTACAGGGTTTCATATCAGCTAAAAGAAGAGAATATTCAGAGGCAACTAGGATTAGGTAATCCTAGGGTAGCTAGGGCTTAGTGTGACAGGTAACTCAATACACCTCAATCATCTGACAACTCTTAGAAATGAATGTTCATATTAATATTAAGATAACTAAAACATCCATCTTTTTACCATAATTTTATATTTTTAATCACTCTTAATTAAAAATTCCTAAATTAGGACATAGGATCTCAAATATAATTTTTTTCTAAATGACTCAGTAATAGCATGATTATGAATGCCTATTATTGTGTCTCCTTTTTATGTTTTCCAATTTGTCCTTCAAGGTCAGGATCTCTGTTATCCCTTCTTTCAATTAGGTGTTTCTTCAGAGCTGTAAGTTTGGGATCCTAAGTTTCTGTATAATGGTCATGGGTTTTGTGAACAGCTTTTGAACTCAGAGCTTACCAGCTACCAGCCCACCAGCAAGCTAGGCAGGGGTTGGGTCTGTGAGATGAAGTAAGGCAGGAAGTACCACCACAGAGCATCACTTAGAGCCAGTACTGTGGAACCAATGAACCAACCACTATATTCTGTTTTGTTCTGACTTTGAGATCAAGTCCTTGAGGACCAGGGCCATACCCCCATGGCGCCTCCAATCTGCATTTCTAGGCTATAATTGAAGATTTCATAAGTTCTTTCTATCTTAATCTTATCCTAACCCAACAACATTTACATTTAATGTCTATAAAATAACTGAAAACATAAACATTAAACCCTTTCTGCCTCATATATTTTTGCAACATTTCAAATTAAGCTTGAAATGTTTAACTACTTTCCACTATCACTTTCATTTTTAGAGTAAAGTTATTTCATGAGAATGAAGGAAAATATGCAAAAATGGTATATAAAGTATTTCGTTCTAGAGGGATAAAGCAAAAACAATGCAATTAAGTAACATTAAGAAGAATGTATATTTGTAAGACTCATTTAAGGGTCACAAAACCATTAGATTTAAAAACCCTCTAAAAACACTTAAAAAATTAGGGTTGGTAATTTTCCATTTGGAAAAGTTTCAGCACAATTACTCCTACAGAGAGACTGATCTAGCAAAATGTTATGAGTTCTCATCCATCCTAAAACATAAGTGCAGGTACATAATCACTACATTAAAACGGAGGACTTCCAGTGTCATATGGATCCATACAAATGAGCACATCAAATAACATATCATATAGTCATCAATAGTACCATGTGACATATTCTATTCCCTTATTTATATAAATTCCCAAACATAATTTTTTTTTGGACAACAAAGCAGCAATGAAATGTATTCATGTGCTTGTGTATGCATGAAAATTAACTGGAAGTTACTACAAGTGTGTCTTAAATCTTACCCCTAAATGATGCTACAAGGTACATAGAAGCAACTATCCTCACAATTATAGGTAATTTGAGATTTTGCTCTAAACATGCAGCTACAGTGCCTTGAAAGGTAAAATGATTTCTTCAGTATAAGCCAATGGAAATTACCTGTTGCTTTTTACACCCAAATTTCTAATGTGCTAGAATTATATCTCTAACAAGAGCAAAAGTCTTCTAGCTTTTTCCCCCTTCCTGACTTGTCAGTACTCCTTCGGACTATAGGTACTGTAACAGCCAAGTTCTCTAGACATGAGACCTTCAACACCCTCAAACACGACGACACAGGTGGCAACTAGACACTGACTAGCAAGAAAAAACTGCTTCAAAGCCTGCTGTAAGTCCTAGAAGACACTTCTAAGCTGTTGTTAAAACACACCTACTTAACTAGTGTTGGAACTTTATGTAAATTACAGGTATCAATACTCAATTACTATGTTTTAGTTTTTCCTATATTTTGGTAGATAGCAAAATAAAACAAGTGAAGCTAATATGCTAACTGCCGCGGAATACACAATCAAATCATCTATATTTGTTTGAGATCACATGGAGTTGAGTTTCAAAAGTTTCAAAAGTGAATGAGTGAGTACACTCAAAACTCAAAAGTGAATGAGTTCTCTATTTTTACATAATGCTAAACCAACAAGAAAATAACCTCTGATGCTTTCTAAGATTGCCATTAAAAATACATATCCCAAAAGACTCCCCAAAACTGAAATTCCAAATTTAAAAAAAGAATAAAAACATCTTTGTACTTATACAAGGGTAAGCTTTAGTTATTTGAAAAATGGATTTACATGACATGTCCTGTTCTCAGCTAAATGAAGTGTCCCTATATTACTAAGGAAGTGTGCCAGGTTGCTCTGTACCCCTTCATAGGTGTGTGCAAATGCCACAACCACAGGAACATCTGCAGTCTGTGTGGGCAGAGTCCCCTATCCAGTGTATCCACACATGCAGGGGCAGAAAAAAAGCTGCAAGGAGAGCTAAAGAAGGGATTTATTGAAATGCATCCTGAAACTCTTTTATCAGATTATCACCTTCCTAGAAAATTTAGATTAGAAAATTATTTTAACACTAATTAGACTGGATAATTTCTGACTCAGATTATGCTATTCCTGCTTAAACAGGAACTGAAAGCCAAAGAAAGAGCAAATGAACGCTCTTACGGGTCTCTCTATCAGGTCAATGCACGGCTGCAGATCTAGCCCAAAATCGATGAAGTTCCACTCAATGCCTTCACGCTGGTATTCCTCTTGTTCTAGGATAAACATGGTGTGGTTGAACAGCTGTTGCAGCTTCTCATTGGTGTAGTTGATACAAAGTTGTTCAAAGGAGTTCAGCTATAAATGTAGAAAGAATAATTTTCCAAACATACAGAGGGGGAGGGAAAACAGAAATAATTAGCCATCTAGTTATCAAAACCAGTTCATTAAAAATTATTAATTAGGTTTGAAGTAGAGTATTGCTTTTATCTAATGATAGAAACTAAACCGAGGGGGCTGGTTTCTCAATCTCTTTCTCTGTGTCTCTCTCTCTCTCTCTCTCTCTCTCTCTCTCTTTCTCTCTCTCTCTCACACAGACTCAGACAGCCTTTTTGAAAAGGTAAACAGAAATATTTAATAACAATACTATATATATGGCCACATTACTGAACTGCTAAAATGAAAAAATAATAAGCTTAACTTAGTATGTTAACTGAATGCTCTACAAATGAAACAATTCAGTTCTTATTAGTGAATGGTTAAGGAATAAAAATGAAGAAAAAAATGAGACACAAAGTAATAAAAAGAAGAAAAACGAGACTTTGTTAGGTCAGAGGCAAAGCGAGGTGAGCATGTCTGGGCTGGGAAAATCTAGAATGTGTGTGGCTCTATCCCATTTTACTCTCTGTTGAGACCGCTGGCTCTAGAACGAGGTATGAAAAGAATCATCTTTAGTTCATCTGATTGTTTTTGGGAGCTTACCCGGCCTGACGCACGGAGTGAGCTTAGTAAGTGTGAGACTCTGCATTGCTTTTGTATGCATTCCCTTCCCTTATCAAATGTCTCACCTTTGTCCATACCAAAAGTGATACTGCACTGCTCTCATAGAGTGAATTTGAGCATCTTTTCAAGTTAGTCATTTCCATTCCTTCTCTGTGAACTCGCCCATTTTTCTATTGTGTTGTGGATTGGATTAACTGATAAGTGGATGAATTAATTTTACTTAATTTTCTTAATCATCTTACACACTAAAAGTGTTCAAGTTTTCTGCTTCTACATTGTTTACATGAGCAGCATATGCCCATAAATAATTGCTTTTATTATAATAAGTGATTTTCAATTAGAAAGGGTTTAATCAATCTCCAAGGGCTAGAAACATAGTCTGATAAACCCACTTCAATCTTCCTCACCCTCAGGGAGCTGTAATATTCACTATTTTAGAATGAGGTCATGCTAGGAGAGCAGAGCAGTGTTTGCCTTGCTCAACACTGTATTCCTAGTAACTGGCACATAGAGCAAGCCACATAAATATTTACAGACTGCCTGATTGTGCTTATCCATGTTTATATAAATGGATTTTGCTTTGCTTCAGGATTATGACATCCTATAGCTCTATTTAGTCTGGGCTACTACATATAATGGTATTTTCTTTTAATAAATTTATACTTGTCTTCCATATTTAAGCTACCAACTATATTTTTAAGTAATTGATTTTTAGACTGATAAGGAATAGTGTAAAATTTAAAATGTATGAAGAGTTGCATTGAGACGTCAGTTTCACTTCCACCCCCTAATTGTTCTCCTTATAGTTAACCAGTACCACCTATTTCTTGTGATCCTTCCAGAAATATTCTATGCACTCACAAATATGTGTGTGCATGAGACCTTAATTTTTTAAAATTTAACAATGTATCTTGGCGTCTTTCCAGATCAGTGTATAAAGCCACCTCATTTCTTTATAATGGATGCATAGTATTCCACTGCATGGACACATCATGATAAACTCATGACAAATAATGCTCACTAAACAACTCTGCATTTTTAGCGTCTATATACATTTTTCTACCGTCTGTCTGGTCACATGTTAAAACCATACTTCTTAAAGTACTATAGCTGTATGATGTTTTATATCTTTGAACATTCTCACTTTTCTCCACAATTTTAAAGTCTATTCTTTATTTTTACTAATTTATTTTTTACATTAATTTTAGAAAAAGGTTGTCTAGTCCCTTCTTTCTCTTAAAATTACTGTTAATAGGTTTTTAACAAGTATGTTCCATTGACAGATAAAATTTGTGAAATTTTCCCACCAAGAGCAGGTTATATCTCTTCATTTGTTCAAGTCTTCTTTTGTTTTGGCAGTAGGATTGTAAAGTCTTCATTTAAATCTTGCCTGTTTCTTCTTAAATTTATTTTTAGGTATTTTGTCTGTTTTTGTTGCAATTGGAAATGGGGGTCTTCCCTTTCATTATATCTTCTAATTGTTTACATAGAGGAATGCAGCAGATTTTTTTAAAAAATGCAATTTGTACCCAGCCACTTTTCATGGTTTCTCAAGTAATTTACAAATCAATACATACTAAAACAATCTCTCAGAGTGGCAGTGGCAGTTGAGTGGATGAAACCACTTATCACAGTAATAGTTCAGTTTTTATGAAGATATACTTATAAAACTCATCAATTTATAGGGGTCCATTTTAAAACAAGACAATGCAATACCCAATAGTAGCCAAAGTAACACACCGATCACAAGAAGCATTGTGCCTTACTATATAGTCCATCAAAGAAGACAAACTATAAGAAAGAATATAGTATATATCTGTATCTATACTTATAAAGATATAATTTTTAGAAGACCAAAAATCAGCTTCTCTGCAGAACCACAGCAGGTGTGTGATCATGAACCTTTGCTGCCTTGATGGTGAGTAAATATGTGGACAAATCTAGTCAGATCAACAATAAAATGTGAAACTGACAATCAATGGGGGATAGAAAAGAAAAATAAGAAAAAATAAACTTAAAATTTAAAGATTTTTAAACTTAAAAAAATTAAAAACAAAACAAAACACAATAAAATGTATTAAAACCTATTGCCAAAACCAGGTTATATGACCTGCGGGACATAGATCATCATCTTTCCATGTCTCCCTCTTACACTGCCATTCCCCTGAACCCCAGGCCAAGCCACCATCACCCTGCCCTGGTCTATGCAATGGTCTCCTCCATGGCCTCCCTACTCTGGCCCCATACAACACCCATGTCTCTAATTCCTCTCTCCCTTTAGTCATCTCAGCTATGTCTAGTGACACTGGGTTTCTAGCAGCTTCTAACATTTGACAAATTCTCTCCCACACAGACCACTGGGCTTTCTCTCGTTACGCCAGGAAAATGTACTAAGGCTGGCCGCTCATGCTTCAAGTACTCCTGTTACCCTGCAGAGACACCTTCCCTGAATAGGCCATCCCAAGTTGGCCTCCCACTTCTTTCTACCTCAGCACCCTTTCACTGCAGTATTCACAAACCTGTGAGTCTGGTGATACCTGCTTATTTGCCATTATATTCCTGGCGCCTAACACTGTACCTGATATACCATGAGCCTTAATATTTGTTAAAAGATGAAATAAAAAGAAGGACAAGTGCAGGAAGGGAGAGAGAGAGGAATACCTCAAAAATTTCAAAGCCAGCAATATCCAGGATTCCAATGAAAGATGCTCCCTGACGTTTGGTCCTATCCAGAGCTTTATTGATCCGGTGAACGAGCCAGCGAAAGAGCCGCTCATAGGTAGCTTTTGCCAATGCTTCTACTGCAAAATCTGCCTATAATTAAACATCAACCTTTTATTCTAGAAACAATCTTGACAAAGCATTCATAGCTATTATATGGAGTTTAATATTACGCAGTACTCAAAAAACCTGAAATAGCATTTACTGCTTCATTGTGTCCCAATTTTATATAGCAACAGATGGCGTTATTAGTACAGTTTCATGAAAACTGGGCATAATCAATTTAGAGGATGGGTAAAGATTCCTGGTAAAAACAAACTCCTCCCCTTGCCCCGGGGTTCTGAGCAGCGTATTCTGCATAGTTAGCTCAGTTAGAATTGCCTTCCAAGCTCCTTCATCAAAACTGTTAATGTGTTTCTTAAAACAGTCCACAATTAAACGGACAAATGTGATTCCTCTGTTCTTACTGCTGTACACCCAGCACAGGGACAAGGTAGCTGCAGCCCTCCTGCTGCCATGGTTTCTGAAGCGTGCAGCTTTGTCTACTGTATTATCTACCCAGGGAAAAAACTGGAAAGGATATTTCAAATTTACTTTTTTTTTTTAAAAAAAAAAATCACTTTTTAAAATTTTCTCAGAAAGAAACAGTAAATATACTAAAGAAAAAAATACTTAATTAGTACCAAGAAACATCGATAAGAGAATTATTGATTCGGTTTGTTATATGTCAATCAGAAGGTCAAATGACCATGGCTTATCACTCAAACAAATCTATAATAAGAATTAATATTAAACTTACTTGTTCTTTGGTCTGGGCTTTTTGCACGTAGTCTCGGCCGACCTTGATTCTGGGGGTAAGTATAGCCCGAGTAAACTCCATCACATTCATCCCAAGAAGATGGCAGAGCTTCTGTGCAACTGAAGTATAAAATGTCTCCTAAATACTACATTTCTACTTATAGCCTAGTTGCAACATAACACTTGACAAACCTCGGTAATAATTAAATTATTTTAAGAAATAAACTAAATATAAGTCTTAATTAGGCCTGATAAAAAATACCTTCCATCCTTTCAAATTAATATACACTCATTTTTAGGTTCTAAGAGATGTATCTGCCATCTCAGCATTTGCCCACCTTGTCTTTTATTTTATTTTTTATTTTTATTTTTTTAGAGATGTTGCTTGTCTTGCTATGTTGCCCAGGCTGGAGGGCAGTGGCTCTTTACAGGCAAGATTCCACTACTGATCAGCACAGGAGTTTTGACCTGCTCCATTTCTGACCTGGCCCTATTCATCCCTCCCTTAGGCAACCTGGTGGTCCCCTGCTCATGTGAGGTCACCACACTGATGCCAAACTTAGTGCGGACACCCAGCTGGCATAGCACACTACAGCCCAGAACTCCTGGGCTCAAGTGATCCTCCTGCCTCAGGCTCCTGAGTAGCTGGGACTACGAGTGCATACCACACCTGGCCACCTCGACTTCTGGAAGAGTAACCTAATTCTCTTTTATGTCTGGGTCATCATTTTAAGATTTCAAAGCCAAGCTATACTAATACATGCCCTACTCTAAATCTTTAATTGCTCTATTTTAAGTCTTATTTATCCACATGAAAGCCATATGGAGAACATAGGCCCATATGCCAATTAAACTACTTTGATTAAATGATACAAGTAATGGTCTTGGAAGTCAAAAGCTCTAAGATGATGTGCCACAGGTTGGTCAGAAAATGGTGCCCATGATGCAGCAGGAGAGACAGGTACCTTAGAAGAGCCAAACAGAATTAAATTGTTATCAAGCGTCACACTGTTTATAAAGAAGGACTATTTCAAGGGCAGAAAATGTGACTTTATGTCAGCCTTCACTGGCCACAGTGGATTGTGGATGCCCCTGTGAGGCCAGATAATTTATTCAAGCAATCAAGCATTCTAGGCAATATAGAAATTCCTCATTTTCTTTTCGTTTCCAGACCACTGGGAGCAAACCGACAGCTCACAAGGCTTGCAAACATATTTATCTTTGGTTTACACACTGTTATTCCTGACCAGTACAAATTTAAATCCATTTTCAACATTACAAATGGGAAATTTTCATATTAAAATCTAGATTTCCATCTTTCTTTGAAAAATCAATTATATTTGGCTACACTGGGCCTGTATTTCTGGCAAGGTAAAAACTGGCTGGAAGTCAGCAGCTGCAACTCCCTCTTGGGTGAGCTGTGTGGACTCCTGCAGCTCAGCTCTCCTCTCCCCAATTCCTAATGTCTCCCCCACGCCAAGGCAGAGAAGCCACTGCCACTTTTTATCCTACTCCCTGTCCTCTGCCCTCATTTATGGAATCATGTAGACATGTGAGACCACACACTACTCTTAAGAATCCCTTGGGGAATGCTGCAGAGGTGCATTTATGCTGCACTGTAACATGTTCTCGGAGAACACAAGCCATCAAAAGAGAAATGAAGTCAGTAATCATCAGTTTACCTGTATTTTCTGGCATGGAAGCTTGATCAGTATTTCTCTCCTTTTTGAAAGAAATATTTCCAAACTGTAGCACTGAAGATACTACTTTAAGCATTGCTTCAAATTCATAAAAAGAAAAAGAAATCACATCAAAATGTAGCAGAGACATATTCTAATTTATTTAGTGCTAAAAATTAGCTATACAAAACTTTTCAGTAAGCTATGTTTCAGGATTTGATAAAAGTATAGGCAGTTCTCATTAGTTTCCCAATCATTTTCTAGTTTAGGTTATTAACCCCCAATTTATAAGGCTTATGAAGAATATCAGAACCTTGGAAAAATCTCACATACACAGAATCTCTTCATGAGAGAAGCCCATTATGTGCATTGCTTCCATCGTCTCCTGAAAGTTATCTTTGTCTTGCTGCCCAGGAATAGGAATATAGCCATTGGAGAGAAATCTGTAGTTATTAAATCCTTCCAAGAGCAAATCAGCTAAAAGGAAATATAATGGAATAAAATTTAATGGAATACTCATAAACAGACTAAAGCACACCCACATTCATACTGTGTAGATATCACAGGAAAACAGGAGTTCCCATCCAACCCATCACCAGCACACACTTTTTCTTTCTTTGTATATTCATGTAAATACGAAAACATATACAAATTTCCATTATTTGTACTAATGAGAGATAATGATGTAAACAATACAAAAACTTCAATAGGAGTTTTTGGGATGGTAGTTTGTACAATATTCTACTTTGAAATTGAATAGATGGGAAATGATGTAAATTTTCCAGGTAACTAAACTTTATTGTTTTCAGATTTAAATGTTTTAGCCATCTTTTGAAGGACAGCTTTTAAACCCACATTCTAAATTCTTATCTTAGCAAGTAGTTTACAGCAAACATTACGGGGTCAATATGAAAACTACCGTGGACATAAGATAAAGATATGGATGTAGGAGGGGTAAGATGTGGACCAGGCAAGTTTTGAGCCCAGTGAAGGCCCTGAAATACTCTCCAAGCCAGCCTGTTTAGTGGCCTACTTGCCTTTAGAGTGAGGAGCAACATGTGACATTATGACAGGATATTACACGGGATACCCCCATTGATTACTTGGACTGTAGGGGCCACAAACTAAAAAGAACTTACTCTTTGAAAACAATGTGTTTTTGAGAGCAGAAGAATGTTTCTTAGGAGTGCTCAAAACAGACAGAACTATTTATCCCCTATGACAGACGTGCGAATGTGTTTGTGACGCATTTTGCTTATTAGCTCTCTTGTTCTACAGAGAATTTTTGTTGGTCGCCCCATCCTCTAATTCTCATTTACATCACATTTAACATCTACTGGGTGCCACCTCCTGCTTTCTTTTTTTTATCCTCTTTCAACATTTTGATCATATTTTTTTTGATTCTTTCCTACTGCAGTTATTGCCAGTCTGAAAGCCTAAGAGTTTTCTTCTCTTCAGCATTGCATACTACATGATCTTGAATTTTTAGTCGCTTGACAAGTATTTATTTGTTGCTTATTTTTTTTCCTTGTAGATTTTTTCTTAATTAACTTTGGGTTCAATGCTTTCACAAATGTCTGTGCTTAACAAAAGCCTAGACCCCAGATGAGAAAAGTTACCAAACAGTACTGTATATGTGTCTACTGTGATATCTACTAATATAAATGATAATCATATAGAAGCAACACTGACACTCAGAAGAATCTGGAAAGTTGTACATTATTGCCTCTCTCTCTTATTATTTCTGACTCAGCAAAATTCTGACCCAGGCCAGAACTGTATTTTTGAGCCTGCCCAACCCTAAGCTTCTAGTCCTTGTGATTCATAATAAATAAATATCCACCATAGGCTCTCTCTAGTACTCGTGGAAGTATAACATATATATTCCAGTTATAAATCTAGGAATAGAAATATTTATTCTATTGAATTTTATTAAGAAATTTATTTTTCCTTTTTTTATTTATAAATGTTGAAATAAAATTATATAAATAGGTATCATTTTTCTTCTGATTAAAAAAAATTTTTTTAATAAGAAATGTAAAAGTACAAAAGGTAATATAACAATACCCATATACCTGCCACTTAAAGTACTTACCCCACAGCATGGAAGTTCAATTTCATTTTGATTTTCATGATTTAACCAGCTAGACATTTGGTGTGTGTGTATATATAAAACTTTGTTTCCTGAAATTGTTCTCCCTCTCAAAAAAATTTAGTATTAAAGAAGATATTCAAGTGAATATAAAATAAATAGTAAAACATTTGTAACTTACACTTTAGGTGTTCTCCTGCTCCAGATAACAACTGGTAAAAGATATGGAAGGTACGCTCATCTTTTGCTTGACGAACGGCACGAGACTTTTCCAGAAGGTCTGAGCAATGACGGTTAAGAACTAAATTACTTAAAACAAGGTCCTCTTTTAGTGTCTATATAAATGTAATTCATAAAATGTTTTCTTTCTGTGATATGTATCAACTATTCTGCAAAGAACCATTCTAAATGATTGTACTCTGTATGTGAAAAAAGAAAACATCTGCAATTAATGTTTCTCACTAATCTTTCGGAATCACTGGATTGAGAGGGAACTTAAAGTTTATAGAGTGCTTCCCTCACCCCACCCCACCCACCCCTAACTTGGATTACATTCAAAGAACACTGCACCCTTGGCCGGGCATGGTGGCTCACGCCTATAATCCTAGCACTCTGGGAGGCCGAGTCGGGCAGATTGCTCCAGGTTAGGAGTTTGAAACTAGCCTGAACAAGAGTGAGACCCCGTCTCTACTATAAATAGAAAGAAATTAATTGGCCAACTAATATATATAGACAAAATTAGCCGGGCATGGTGGTACATGCCTGTAGTCCCAGCTACTTGAGAGGCTGAGGCAGCAGGATTGCTTGAGCCCAGGAGTTTGAGGTTGCTGTGAGCTAGGCTGACGCCACGGCACTCACTGTAGCCTAGGCAACAAAGCCAGACTCTGTCTCAAAAAAAAAAGAACACTGCACCCTACAAGGAACTGTAAGAAGGCAGGAGAAGCCCTATAATACCAGAATTACTGTCACAATTTTACAAATAAGGAAACCAAGGCACAAAGAAATTAGTCACAATGACATAGTTTAGAAGTGGTAGAGTTGGGAATCAAAACTTGGCTTGACTCCAAAATGCATGAGCTGGACAGCTATGCCACAACAGCCCCCTTTATTGCAAGCCGCTCGCATGCTAGGTGCCAGCCCCTTTACATTCAGCCCCTTGTGTGACTTTTCCAAATGACGGGATTAACCACTGGCCTTCCCTTGGCTGCTCTGAAGAACCCACTCAGCTCCTGCACTTAATACTACCGCACACATGACTGCATTTTGGGTGCAGATCCAAGACTGGTTTGGATCCTTGGTCCACAGTGTCTTGATGCTTCTGGAGTGGCTATTGGTTGGCAGTCACACTGGGCTCTCACAGAATCTGTTTCACAGCTTTGGAAAATGATTGCTTCTTTTGAGGTAAACTTTCGATGGGGCCAGCAAGGTGAATTAATTCTGTACATGCCAGACAACCTAAATTTTAAATCAAATCCCAAACACATCCTCCACATCTGGTGAAAAATACATTCATATGAATGATGCTATAATGAACTAATATGAAGAAAGGTGAACCATAGAGTTATTCTGTTATTTTCAAGTATTTCCTGGTTTTGCTGGTACTGAGCATATTTAGAGACATGAAATACTGTTCTTAATTAACCAGATCCTGACTTCACCACAATGCAATATATCAATATAGCAAAATGGCACTTGTACCCCTTGAATAGATACAAATAAAAAATAAATGGTGCTCGCTTCGGCAGCACATATACTAAAACTGGAACGATACAGAGAAGATTAGCATGGCCCCTGCGCAAGGATGACACGCAAATTCGTGAAGCGGTCCATATTTTTATTGGACAAAAATAAATAAATAAATAAATGGGAAAAAAATTAACCAGAATATTCTTGATCTATCCCTCACCTGAGGGACAAAAACAATGTATTTCTATCACTCAAGATTCTTCTAACAAGTATCAGGCAGTTGTCATCTGTATCCCTTTCTAACTGGTACACTATCCTCCAGAATCATTTCTATGCAGGCATTTCTAGAAGCCAATTTGTGCAGTTGACATTTCTTAGGACTATTCTATGTATTTGATATTTTATTTTTTCCTCCAGCTTTATTCTATTAATACTTAACACTTACTGAAACGACTTGAATGCTATAATTCTATAAGGCTTGTTTCAATGAGTACATGCTCATTCTACCAATATCAGTAGAACTAGATGGTAAAAAAAAAAATGGGCGAATACAACAGCAGCTGAATAGTAGCTGCATGCAGCACTCATCTAAATGTGGCACTCTACACTTCCCCAGCCACGTGAATAGGTTCTGGCCTAGTATTAAAAACAAACAACAGCAACAAAAACAACAAAAATTTTGGAGTTAATATTCAGAGGCTGAAAGTATTTCAAAAAGCCACAATATCTTGGGGCTTAAGTTTTATCATCTGGATAATGAAGTGATATCACAGAGGGTTACCATGAGGCTATCTAAGACTAAATCATTCTTTATTGTGGATTATGTAATTATGAAAAAGGATACATGTTTCAATGTTGGCCCCAACGATATAGCCAGTTACATCAAAGTTGATCCGAATAAACTTGCCCTGAAAATAAATTAAAGAGAGAAAATTGAAAACAAATAAGGATATGAACACTATAATAAAATAATAAGACAGTGTGTCCTGCCAAGTATCCATGAATTGGTTACAAAAATAGACAAGATCTATTGCCTCAAATAAAAAGCCTCAATAAATTTCAAGAAAGTAACAATAAAATAGGTTACTTTCCTGGGCTATAACATAATTATACATTATTAATGAAAGGAAACTAATGAAACCTCATTTAGAACTTTAAAGAGCTATTCTAAATAATCTGAGATATGAGAGATTTTAATAGCTTTAAGGGAATACTATACCCAGGCCCATACTGATAGATTTGAAAATCTGAATAATATTGATGACTCTCTAGGAAAACAGAAATGCATTCAAGAAAAAAGACAAGAGGAAACTTGAACAGATCACAATCACAAAAAATAATGAAGTTGAATTACTTCTTTAAAAATGCTAGATTGGTCTTATGTTTTATAAATTTCTAAGGTAAGGCTGGGCACAGTGGCTCACACCTATAATCCTAGCACTCTGGGAGGACAAGGCAGGAGGATCACGTGAGCTTAGGAGTTAGAGACCAGCCTGAGTAAGACTGAGACACTGTCTCTACTAAAAATAGTAAATATTAGCCAGGTGTGGTTGTGCACTCCTGTAGTCCCAGCTACTCCAGAGGCTAAGGCAGGAGGATTGCTTGAGCTGAGGAGTTTGAGGTTGCAGTGACCGAGGCTGATGCCATGGCACTCTAGCCCACGAGACAAAGTGAGACTCTGTTTCAAAAAAAAATAAAAAAAATAAAAAATAAATTTCTAAGGAGCATTTGATTCCCTTACTATATAACTGCTTTAGGGAAAGAGAAAGTTGTGATTATTTTACCATTTATTTTATAAAGTTATCATAACACTGAGTACCCAAACTGGTGAAGATAGCAAGAAAAAGGGAAAGCAAAATAAAAGCAAATGTGGTTACATCTTACATATAAATATAGATATAGAAGGTCAAATGGAACACATTGCAAAACAAAGAAACATAAACAATGATTAAGAATGGTTTATTCTAGGACTGCTAAGAAGGACAGATACTAGTAACCATACTACTAGTAATATTACTCATAACACGAATAGTCAAGGGTTTCAAAGTCTTCCTTTGAGGAAACTGACAAGCTGATTCTAAAATGTACTGGGAAATAAAATGAACTTAGAATAGTCACAACAATTTTGAGAAACAGGACCAGAGCTGGGGGACTCACACTATTTGATTTCAAAAAGCTATAAATTATATTAGGATGGCGTGGTACCAGTGTAATGATGGAGATACAGATCAATGGAACAGAATCAAGTCCAGAAATAGGCCATGCACATAAGGTCAATTATTTTCAACAGAGCTGCTTAGGTAATTTAATAGGGAAAGAACAGTCTATTCAGCAAATAGTGACTGAAAAATATGCAAAATGAAACAAAACAAAACAAACAAAAAGAGCCTAGACCCTTACCTCGTACCATATACAAAAATTAACTCAAAATAGGTATGGGCTAAAACCATAAAACTTTTCAAAGAAAACTGGAGAAATTCTTTGTGACCTTAAATTAGGCAAGGATTTCTTAGACTGTAAAAAAGCATGAACCATAAAATTTAAAAATGACAAATTGGATTTTATCAAAATTTAAAACTTCTGTTCTTCAAAAGACACTGTAAAGAAAACGAAAAAGAGAAACCACAGACTTGGAGAGAATATTTACAAAACACATATGTGACAAAGGACTTGTTCTCAGAAGGCATAAAGAACTCTTACAACTCAACAGTAAGACAACCCAATAAGAAAATTGGGTAAATGATTTTAGCAGACACTTCATCAAAGAAGATATATGAATGGTCTATAAGTATATGAAAAGGTGCACAATATCATCAGTTATTAGGGAAATCTAAATTAAAAAGGGCACAATGAAATACTACTACATACTCACTAAAATGGCTATAGTTTTTAAGAAAGGCCAGCAAAGATATAGAACAATTAGAACTCTTATACAACCCTGGTGAGAATGCAAAATGGTATAGGCACTTTAGAAAATACCCAGTTTCTTAGAAAGTTGACCCAACAATCCCACTCCTAGGTAGGATTTCACCCAAGAGAAATGAAAAAAGCATGTGTTCATGTAGACTAGCATATGAATGCACATGGTCAGTTTATTCTTAATAACCCCAAACTGGAAACCTAAATGTCTATCAACTGGTGAATGGATAAAGAAATTGTGGTATATTCATACAATGGAATACTAGTGAGAGATAAAAGGAATAAACCCAACAACACAGATGGATCTAAAAAGCATTCTGCTATGAAAGCAGCTAAATGTAACACACTACATACTATATGATTCCATTTACTTGACATTCCAAAGAAGTTTTTGAAAACTGCAGAAACAGAAAACAGATCAGTGTTATCAAAGGATAGGGGTAGGAGGGAACTGATACATAAAGGCAAAAGAAAACCTTCTGGAGTAATCAAAATATTCTATCTCTGGATCATGGTGCAAGCTACACTATGTATACATTTGTCTAAATTCATTCTGTACACTGAAAATGGGTGAATTTTATTGTATGTCAATTCATTATTTATTTTTCAGAAACAGGGTCTCTCTATGTTGGCCAGGCCAGAGTGCAGTGGCTAGTCACAGGTGTGATCACAGAACACTATAGCCTCAACCTCCTGGGCTCAGTAATCCTCCTGCCTCGGGGACATGAATAGCTGGGACTACGGGTGTATGCCGCCATATCTGGCTGTAAGCAAAAAAATTTAAAAACAACCAAGAGAGAGATCTTAGGACTTCCTAGATAAATGCCAATTTTAAAAACATATTTCAACAACTATTCTTTATATTTACTATATTAAACATGCTCTTTCCTTATTAAAGTGAAAAATCATTAGATTTATACTCTTATGTCACCAGGCAACTCGCCCATTCTTTTACCCACTACTTTAGAGCCTTTCTCACCCTGTCCAATGTGTTGTTTTTTTCAGTGTATAAATATTTACTTAACTTAGAAAAAAACTATTCATTTTTTTCTAAGTAAATATTTATACACTGAAAATATTTATACACCTCCTCAGTTTGGAGGTGCTACCTTATAGTATTTATACACCTTATAGTATATATATATACCTTATAATATTTATACACCTCCTCAGTTTGGAGGTGCTACCACAGAAGTTTCTGAACTACATTTTATTTTCTGTAAATTAAACTTAAATAGTTGATTTTTTAAAAAGAAACAAAAAGGATAATTTCCTAAAATCAAGAATCTATTATATTTTTGCTCAATATTATGAGCATTCATAAAGAACTCACCCAATTGTCCTATTTAAAAACCCAAACCTGGCTAGCAAACAAGGTACAAAGAGAATACATGCCGGAACATGGGGGAAATTCCCCTGAATAATACTGATTTCCTGCTTGAGGAAGAGCAAAGTGTGACCAGTTCACACAAGCAAATTTTATCTCACGTACGCTCACGTATGTATCAAGGAGCACCATGCCATCATCCTAACAGATGTGCATCTATGAAGGGTCTGCTCCTGATGCCCCTAAACCCCAAAGTGTTCAAGAGGGAGTTAGAGGCACAAATCCCATAAGCAGCAAAGGCATTTTGTGACCAAAGACTCTTACTGCCTTACACGATCATGTATAAAAAACCCATACACTACACAGAATAAATTATTGCAACAAATGGTAAAAACAAAAATACTCTGGATATTAGTCTGGCATAAATCACTGAGTGTATGTGGACAAAAGAATAGAATGTATGAGATCAGGACATCCCCGAGAAGTTAGGATGGTGTCAGAAACTGACATTCTGTTTGTTTGTTTAGGTTTTTTTTGGAGCGGGAAGATAAAATTTTGTTCAGATTTTTTTTTTAAGTGGGAGAAAAATTTTCCTTCCTACAGGCTCTTGAGACATTATATAAGTACTACTTTTATACATACACACAAAAACTCCTTATACAAATAATACAATTATAGCATT
Organism: Mirza zaza; assembly: GCA_008750895.1. Taxonomy (NCBI): domain Eukaryota; kingdom Metazoa; phylum Chordata; class Mammalia; order Primates; family Cheirogaleidae; genus Mirza; species Mirza zaza. The sequence continues at coordinate 44,472 of VSMD01025038.1, read as the reverse complement.
GAGAGACCTAATGCCCTCGCACTTAAGGAGAACACTAAGGCCGTGCTTTTTCAACACCTGAAGAACAATGTGGCACGGGTACTTCCATGCATAGCCAAGAGGTGGTATGGGACACAGAGGAAGGAGAGAGAAGGCATCACAAAAATAGTGCCATTTGAGCCTAGCAGTTTTAGAATTCATCAAGTATTAATACATCAGTTGCTTCAAGCTAAATGGTAATTTAAAGGGAGGTTTTATGCTTATTTATTTTTTTAGTTCTCTTGAAAAAGAAAAACTATAATACTACAGAGCTGGGCTCATGCCTGTAATCCCAGGCTCAGGGAGGCCAAGGCAGGAGGATCACTTGACAAGGTCAGGAGATCAGCCTACGAAACAATGAGACCCCATCTCTACAAAACATAAAAAATTAGCTGGGTGTGATGGTACATGCCTATAGTTCTAGCTACCTGGGAAGCTGAAGCAGGAGGATCACTTGAGCCTAGGAGTTTGAGGTTGTGGTAAGCTACAATGACACCACGGCACTCTAGTACAGGTGACAGAATTTAAAAAAAACAAAAGAAACTACTACAAAGAGTAGGTGTCCCTGACACAACTTCTAAATTGTAAGGAAAACTATCCAGTACTTTCAAGAGATACATATTCTGGGTGAACAGCTATTCAAAGCAGCAACTTGTAGGCACTTTTCTCTTTTCTGCCAAAAAGTTCTCACTTATTGTTGCCCTTGCATTGTCAGAATGTAAAACTTGAATATTTAAAAGCTTTGACAGAGAGACAGACCTATTTTGCTCCATAATTATAAAATATTTTCATTTTTAGATTCACATGCACCAATTAGAATAGTCAATCCAATGAATTTTCTCATTTTCATATCGTCTATTTCTTTTAATAATTTTCATATACACACCTGCCTTCAGCATTTGTCTACTTATCAGATACATTTTAATACCCAAATATCCCATAAGGTTAAAGAAAACTGTTGGATGTCCTTTTAGCAAAATAGATATTCTAAATTCTTGTTGCAAAATACTGAGTAAGGAAGTCCTTCCTACTGAATGACTAACTGGATGCTAATGCCATATTTCCTTTCTGTCCTTAGAAATACATATTATTTTTGAGTTTGAGAAAATTCTAGACTATCATCTGAAGACTCAATCTGAGACTTCACTTATAGAATCGATTTCATCATCTTTAGAGTCTACCATGTTATCTATCTCTTTGCATTCATCTGATTCATCTACTATTTGTGAAATGCTTCCCCCTGTCAGTTTTCTTCTCTTTGACATTATAAGTAGAAATTGAAAACTTCTGACTTTTCAACTAGGTTCACTGGAATCTAAAAAAGAAAACTACAAAGATGGTGCCCATAGCGTTCTTTCAAACCTATTTGAAATATAATGCAATGTTTTGGGCAATATAATAAGCAAACTAACGGATCATACAATAGTTATTATTTTAGCATCCTTCTAAGAAATTCCATTATTCTTATTACTTTATTCTTTTTAACATAGTTGGGAATAAAGGATGAGTAATGATAAATGAATTCTTAGGATGAAAAATATCTTAGATTTATACAATGGTTCAATGGATCCATATGATAATTATAAGACAGAATAATTTTATTCTATTTGAAAAATAAATTTTGTCTTTGTAAAAATTATTAGACATTATGAATAGAATTATTATTATTATTATTTTTTTTTTTTGAGACACAGTCTCACTTTATTGCCCAGGCTAGAGTGAGTGCCGTGGCGTCAGCCTAGCTCACAGCAACCTCAAACTCCTGGGCTCAAGCCATCCTGCTGCCTCAGCCTCCCAAGTAGCTGGGACTACATGCGCCACCATGCCCGGCTAATTTTTTTCTATATATATTAGTTGGCCAATTAATTTCTTTCTATTAATAGTAGAGATGGGGTCTCGCTCTTGCTCAGGCTGGTCTCGAACTCCTGAGCTCAAAGGATCTGCCCACCTCGGCCTCCCAGAGAGCTAGGATTACAGGCTTGAGCCACCACGCCCGGCCTAGAATTATTTTTAAAAGAAACTAAAATTGGGTCTTGATGTTATACTGAGGGTTAAAATTCTTTATAAATTTTAAGCAGCTATATTATCTATAAAATACCCTAAGTTAATAAAAAATTGCTATTTTAAGAGACAGTAGTCAAAAGGCAGTGTTATTACTCCAAAGCTGCAAAGGACACACTGCTAACATAACTGTCCAAGCAAATAACTCTTTAAACTTATTTTAATACTGTAGAAAGATTAATCAAAATCAGATGGTATCACCTAATTCTTAAGACAGTATTTCACTTAAATTCATTACATCCAATAATACAAACTTTTCACTTTCACCAACATGTTTAACTCCTTTATTAAATATATATCAACATGCTTTCAAGTCTATACCATTTCCTATTCCTTTTTCTTTACCATCTCAGATAAATGAGAAATTCAAATTTCATCAAGCAAAACAAATTCTTTGAGCAATAAGATAGAGTTATTATACAGATAACTTTGAAATCTAAACTTAAACATTATCCATTTTATATTTAGCAAACTATTTTTCCCTTACTTCATGGGAGATTATAATGGGAAATGAAGTTCTTAATAGATCCAAAGGAGAAATGGAAGAAAATTTAGGTTTTGACCTTCTGAACAGGTGACCTATAAAGAAATGTTCCAAATAATTTAGACATGTGGTCACTTACTTGGATACATAAGCAAAATCACTAACATGTAACACTCTTATTTCCTCATCAGTTCCTTAGCCAAATTTCTTTTTCGTAACTGGGGTTCCTATCAGAGTCATTATAGTGAGTGCCAGAGAAATTCTTTTTCTTTTCTTTTTTTTTTATTTTTGAGTGAGTGCTGTGGCATCAGCCTAGCTCACAGCAACCTCAAACTCCTGGGCTCAAGCAATCCTGCTGTCTCAGCCTCCCAAGCAGCTGGGACTACAGACATGCGCCAGCATGCCCGGCTAATTTTTTCTATATATATTAGTTGGCCAATTAATTTCTTTCTATTTATACTAGAGACAGGGTCTCGCTCTTGCTCAGGCTGGTTTCGAACTCCTGACCTCGAGCAATCCGCCTGCCTCAGCCTCCCAGAGTGCTAGGATTACAGGCGTGAGCCACCACGCCTGGCCAAGAAATATCTTTTAGCTAGATGAAAAGGGCCAGGCAAAGAGCTAGGAACAAAGGGGATACAACGAGGAATAGCAAGGAAGGAAGGGGCCAGGGCTGAGGAGGCCTGCAGTACTGGGAGGAGGCAGGATGACATATGCCCAAGAAACTAGTATCTCTGCAAAGGACGTATTCAGTAACTAACAAATCTTGCTTAAAAGCCAAAGTGCTAGAATTTATTCTGCTTTAAAAAAACTTTAACAGGCCGGGCGCGGTGGCTCAAGCCTGTAATCCTAGCTCTCTGGGAGGCCGAGGTGGGCGGATCATTTGAGCTCAGGAGTTCGAGACCAGCCTGAGCAAGAGCGAGACCCCATCTCTACTATAAATACAAAGAAATTAATTGGCCAACTAATATATATAGAAAAAAAAAAATTCGCCGGGCATGGTGGCACATGCCTGTAGTCCCAGCTACTTGGGAGGCTGAGGCAGCAGGATTGCTTGAGCCCAGGAGTGTGAGGTTGCTGTGAGCTAGGCTGACGCCACGGCACTCACTCTAGCCTGGGCAATAAAGTGAGACTCTGTCTCAAAAAAAAAATAAAAATAAAAAAATAAATAAATAAATAAATAAAATAAAAAAACTTTAACAAAAAAACCCTTATGAAATTGAAAATTATCAACTCTGTAAGCTAAACGACATTCACACTCAGATATAAAATATCTTATAAAATAAGATATAGTCAAGTACTTTGACGACATGACAAAGTGAAATTTCAAGACCAAAAGAAAAAAAAATACTTTACTGAATATTCCCAAATGATCTAGGAGTTAATTATTCCACTTAATGTTAGACATCCTGGAAAATCAAGTAAGATACAAGGCCATGGGACATGACATCACTTGATGTTAAACAGTCAGCCACTTGGCCAGAAACGCAAAGATGACTTTTCTTTCTTCCTTAGGAGTAGGACAAATGAAGGGAATAAAATCTGTAAATTAAAAAGCCTTCTCCTCAAATACATAATAAACATTCTTTCAGAATTAAGATTTTTACTGAAACACACATCTAGACTAAATTGGAAAGTAACAAGTAAAGAGTTTTACTTTTGAGTGGGTCCTCTATCTTTTAAACATTATGTGAAGAAATTTGTGCTGAAAATGCCCACTCCATATTTGAGTTCCATAAAGGTCAGATAATGGCACTCAAAATATTCAATCAAAATTTCACCAATAAAAACAAAAACAAGGAAAAAACCAAAAACATGACAAGTATGTCATCTTTTAATTACAGTTACACATTTTGATGCCATATGCATGTTATGTACCAATCCAAGAATAATTGAGACTACATGCTCTTATATAATAGTTTTGAACAGCCAAGACAACTAGAATTCTCTCCTATGTAAAATATAAATTGCAAAGAATTTCACTCAAAATGTACGATCGGGGCCGGGCACGGTGGCTCATGCCTGTAATCCTAGCTCTCTGGGAGGCCGAGGTGGGCGGATCATTTGAGCTCAGGAGTTCGAGACCAGCCTGAGCAAGAGTGAGACCCCATCTCTACTATAAACGGAAAGAAATTAATTAGCCAACTAATATATATAGAAAAAAAATTAGCCGGGCATGGTGGTGCATGCCTGTAGTCCCAGTTGCTTGAGAGGCTGAGGCAGCAGGATTGCTTGAGCCCAGGAGTTTGAGGTTGCTGTGAGCTAGGCTGACGCCACGTCACTCACTCTAGCCTGGGCAATAAAGTGAGACTCTGTCTCAAAAAAAAAAAAATGTACGATCGGACAACTTATATATTTGATATTTTGATACTATAAAGAAAATAAAATGATCCTAATTAGTTTCAAAAATTTTGTTTGTTCTTAATTGACACAGATTTTTTGGAACTTCTTCTCGTGTGGTATTGATGTATCTGTAGTAACCGAATATAGATTAATTATTAGCAACTTAATTCAGGGGCAATGCAGGTTTGTTTCACATTCTGAAAATATTTTCCTCTTCCCAATTTAGTGTCTAAAGTTGTTATGTGGTCTGTAATTTACTTTAAAACATTTCGGCGTAGATGGGGTGCTATGCATGTGTAGAGTTTTAAATCTCCATTCTGGAGGCAGCTATTTGCTCTAAATGAGAAAACCCATTCTAGACGTAATTAGCTAGCATTTAATCCAAAGGCCAGATGGCTACCTTAAATGCTTCAGCTATCTTAATCTCCAAACCACACCAGAAGCTTTATTATTAGTAAAATGAGTTTTATGTGAGCTAAGTGGCCTTGTTATTTAGTATAATGGATATTAGAACTTACTGGGCTAATATGAGTGGCATTAAGAGACATGGACTGATTAGATATATGCAGACCTTCTGCATTCTGATGTGAAGCAAACCAGCGTTAAGACTCTAGCAAGCCCAGGAGGCTATATTGCTGGGAATGCTCCTAAGGCTTGATTCTAAATGGCTGTGTCCAGCCAGAGTTCTGGAAGATCCTGGCAGCCTGGTGCAGGCCATATTCTGTCTCTAATACTGTCACATTTGCCTCAGTAAATCTTTCAGGGAAAGGTTTGGTCAGAGTACTTCAATAGACAGAACTGGGCTGCATTCAACTTACACAACTATTTTTAGTGCCTGCTTGCTGATAAAATTCTGAGGATGCAGAGTTCCAACTTGCTTTCATTATATTCTGGTAGCCAAATTGTGGGGAGGATACCTAGACCCTTCACCTAGCTCTAACTATTAGAGGATAATTATCTACCCAAAGGTACATAATAGGTGGGAACTGCCACACTGGCTTAAGTCAGTTTGCAAAAAACGGAAAAGAAAAAAAGGATTTGGGCAAACAGAAAGTGATTCTTACTAAAACTTTGTAAAAGAAGATGTATCTGCTGATCCAAACAATCGTTCTGAAATTGAAGTCCCTGTTTTTAAAGTTTCATTATGAGAGACTCATTTTACATAAATCTCCTCCATCTGGAATGCATTTTACTTCTCCATAAACAGAGAACTGGACTAACTGTGAACAATTATTTTCATAAGGGTAATGCTTTCCTAAAGAATCCCTTTAATACAAACCATATGCTAGTATCTTTGAAAGAAAAGATATTCTTCAGGAAATTAGTCGTCTATATTAGATCAAAGAAATGGAACCAAATGGATTTTAAAGCTTATGGAGTTTACAGTTTCAAATATTTTCACTGTAAGCACGTGGCTTATAAATAATGACTGCATGAAATTTCACTGTATACACAATTCATTTTTAAACATCACATTACTCAGTATGACACCAATCCCAACCTGAGGCCCAGGCTGCCCACAGAGCCACTGCTTCCTACATGTCCTCAAACCATGCTTCTAAATCTAGGGCATGCATTTTCTGAGGGGATCTAGCACATGCGCTACATTCCCTGAGCTCAGCTGTACAACATGACCTGCCATTGAAGACATATTAAAGTTAAAACCAAAATGAAGGTGAGCTCTACAAAACTAGGGACTTTAGTTTGGGCCACTGATATAATAGTATTTCCAGGGCCTAGAATAGTGTCTGGCACTTTGTAGGCAACCACATTTTAACTAAAAGAATTCCACAAGGCCAGGCGTGATGGCTCATGCCTATAATCCTAGCACTCTGGGAGGCCAAGGTGGGTGGATTGCTCAAGGTCAGGAATTCAAAACCAGCCTGAGCAAGAGCAAGACCCTGTCTCTACTAAAAATAGAAAGAAATTTTAATTGGCCAACTAAAAATATATAGAAAAAATTAGCTGGGCATGGTGGCGCATGCCTGTAGTCCCAGCTACTTATTAGGAGGCTGAGGCAGGAGGATCGCTTGAACCCACGAGTTTGAGGTTGCTGTGAGCTAGGCTGACACCATGGCATTCTACCCAGGGCAATGGAGTGAGACTCTGTTTAAAAAAAAAAAAGAATTCCACAAATACGCCTGCTATGTACTTTGTACTTACATGTGTGACGCACTGTGCTAGGAACTAAGAATACAGAAGAGAACAAGGCAGACAAAGTCCCTACTGTCAAAGATTTTACATTCCAGTAGAAAGGATAATAAATAAGCAAAGTAATTAGCCACAGATTGTGATAAGTGCTGTGAGGGAAATAGGACACTGTGATGGAGAATAACGGAGGAAACCTTCTCACGTAGGGTTGAGATAGACTAGGGAGAGAGGAGGGGGAGGAGAAATGCAGACAGATTTGAAACACCTTCTGCATGTTTACCCAACAGGATTCACTGCTGGGCTGGACATGGGCCATGAGAAAAAGGCTGAATCAAGGATGATTTCCAGGCATTTTATTTTCCTAAGTTTTTGCTGTTGTTTTCATTTTGTCTTAAGCTTAAGCATCTAGGTGATTTGATGGTACCATTTATTGACATAATACATAAAGGAACAAATATTGAAAGAAAAAAAATTGTATTTGGAATATGTTAAATTTGAGAAATCTATTAGATATCCAAATAGAGATCTCAATTAAGCAACACACTGCCTGGCAAAGAATGGGTGTTTAATAATTAATTGAGCTGCACAATAAATAAAAAAATCAGTCGAATGAGTTAATACTGGTTACTTTCAAACCATGAGGACCAAAGGGTTGGCAACACCTATAGAGAAATACTAAAGGAATATTTTAACTGAACATTATTCAATCAGTGGAACTAACTACTTAATTATTTTCTATGAAGCTACTAAGATCTACTACCTGTTTTAATATTGTGTAGTTAACACCTTATATAATAATAGCAGATCGTTACTAAATAATTTCTTAAAAAATACTATATATATCAATAAAAGTTGATTTTTTAAGAATTAAAGCCCAGGCCGGGCCCGGTGGCTCATGCCTGTAATCCTAGCACTCTGGGAGGCCAAGGTGGGCGGATTGCTAAAGGTCAGGAGTTCGAAACTAGCCTGAGCAAGAGCGAGACCCCGTTTCTACTATAAATAGAATGAAATTAATTGGCCAACTAATATATAGAGAAAAAATTAGCCGGGCATGGTGGCACATGCCTGTAGTCGCAGCTACTCGGGAGGCTGAGGCAGTAGGATTGCCTGAGCCCGGAGTTTGAGGTTGCTGTGAGCTAGGCTGACGCCACGGCACTCACTCTAGACAGGGCAACAAAGCAAGACTCTGTCTTAAAAAAAAAAAAAAAAAAGAATTAAAGCCCAAAGTCAAGAATCTAAAGATACCTTTGTTTCTTGGTTGAACAAATACCTATGTCTAAGAGCACTGCCTTAATAAAAAATCTTTTTCCTATTAAAAAAAAAGATCGGCTCTTAATATAGTAGAATGAGTACAGTAGTGCAAACACATTGGAAGGTGGTACCTAAGCTGAAATAGGGTTTGTTAAACATTTAAATTAGATGGCTGATTCTTGCTCCTTTCCTATGAGCTGCTTCAAGGTGGCTAAAAAACAATCTAAGAAATTCTTCTTACCAACAGAATGTAAATTCTTCCTACCAGCAGAACGGTTTCCTATCAGAACTATTTATATCAACTTTTGGAATAGCATGTGTAAATCACAGGCATTAAGAAGACTCATATATAACTTTGCAAATAGATTTCAGAAAGTGATTACACCTTAGTTGAGACAATAATTTGAAGGAATAATCTAGAGCTGGGTTTCTTAATCTTTGCATATTGGGCTGGATAATCCTTCATTGTGGGGGACTTCCCTGTGCACTGCAGGATGTTGAGCAGCACCCCTGACCGATGCCCACTAGATGCCAGTAGCACACCACTACCCAGACCCTCAGATGAACAAGAAAAAATGTCTCTGGACCCTGCTAACATCCTCTGGGGAGCCCACAGTTAAGACCCACTGATCTAGAGTAGCAGCAATTACAGGTTAAAGCCCTATGCATGCCAGTGGTGGAAAGCCCACTAAGGATTCATGGTGGCCTCCAGGATGGCCTCAATGACCCCACCACTGGCATCTACACTCTCACACAGTCCCCTCCTGCACAGTATGAAGGTTGGTTCGTGTGACCAGGTGAATACAACAGAGAGATGGTATATGAATTCTAAGACAGAGTCACAAAAGATGCCATGTGGCTTCCGTCTTGCTCTCTCTTGGATTGCTTGCCCTGGGGTAAGCTAGTTGTCATGTCATGAGGACATTCAAGCAGCCCTATAAGGTGAAGAATGGGGGTTCTCCAGCCAAAAGCTACCTGAGTGAGCTTGGAAGATCCTCCTGCCTCAGTCAGGCATTCCAAGGACTGCAACTCTGGCCAACATCCGAATGACCACCTCCATGAGTGACCCTAAGCCAGAACCACCCAGTTAAGCTGCTACTGAATTTCCAATACACAGAAACTACGACATAATAAATGTTTTAAGCCTCTAGGTTTTAGGGTCATTTGCTATGTAGCAATTGAAACTAAGACAGCATTATATCTGTCCCAAATATAAAAATAGTAAGTGGAAACAACCTAGCAGGTAGAAAAATCCTTACCATTTAGTAATAGAATCACTACATTCTTTCCCAAAGGAAATAAATGGTGGCTTAGTAGCAGTTTATCTTTTCTAAGTAATAATGAGACAACTGGGCACAAAACTGTTTCCCCCAAATTTACAGTGCAGTTTAGGGGGAAAGGAATCAGAATAGACTGGCAGTTTGATTTATGTGGTAAAATAAAGGATTTTCCATGAAGTCGTCCTTGAAAACCTTCCTGGAGACTCACATACCAAAGCTGGAAGCTCACTGTGTCTTCAATCCCGTGACACGACCACTAAACACAGGGCTTTCCAGTAGGGGGAATTTAAGATTTCATTGTGGCTCAGGCTCAGTGGGTGTGATCCAGGGCAATGGCAGAAGTGCTAAAGAAGTCAGTTCCCTCAAATCTCTTATAAATCCAAAAGTCACAGGCCTGTTTCCTACTGACACAGGAATATTTGTTATCCCACTTTGTACATAAAAAGCTAAAATAATTACTAAATGAACTTAAGTGAATCTTCAGATTTTATCTTACTAGGAATAAACAATATTCCAAGCAAATAGATCCCTATTTCTTACATAACTTGGAAAGCCTCTTGCATTTAAACTACCTCTCAGGGCCGGGCGCAGTGGCTCACGCCTGTAATCCTAGCACTCTGGGAGGCCGAGGTGGGTGGATTGCTCAAGGTCAGGAGTTTGAGACCAGCCTGAGCAAGACGTGAGACCCCGTCTCTACTATAAATAGAAAGAAATTAATTGGCCAACAAATATATATAGAAAAAATTAGCCAGGCATGGTGGCGCATGCCTGTAGTCCCAGCTACTCAGGAGGCTGAGGCAGTAGGATCGCTTGAACCCAGGAGTTTGAGGTAGCTGTGAGCTAGGCTGATGCCATGGCACTCACTCTAGCCTGGGCAACAAAGTGAGACTCTGTCTCAAAAAATAAAAATAAATAAAAATAAATAAATAAATAAACTACCTCTGGGGGTGTTATGGGCTGAACTGTGCACCTCCCCTCCAAATCAGTATGTTGAAGTCCCAATCCTCAGTATCTCAGGATGTGACTGTACTTGGAGACAGGTTCTTTAAAGACGTAAGTAAGTTAAAAGGAGGTCATTAAGGTGGGCCCTACTTCAATATAACTGGTGTCTTTTTAAGAAGAAGAGATAAGGACACAGACACACCAGAGGGAAGACCGTGTGAAGACACAGGGAGAAGATGGCCATCAGCAAGCCAAGAAGAGCAGCCTCAGAAGAAACCAACCCTGACAACACCTTGATCTCAGACTTCTAGCCTCCAGAATTGTGGGAAAATATATTCTGTTGTTTAAGCTACCCAGTCTATGGTACTATTTGATGGCAGCCCTACAAACTAAAACAGAGGGTTTTCTGGATACCCTTGTATTTCCTGGGTCCTCTGTGACCCTGAATCTGGTCCCTTCCACTAATCACAGAAAGTATGTCATCAGAAAATTAACATACAGACCCTGACTTTACATTCTCAGTTTTAAAAAGTATTTCATGATAATATCAGATTCCCCAAAATTATCTGTCAATGAACTGTTAGTGTCCTTGAAATGACACTGATTTGGCTATCACTTAGGGCAATATCCTCAGGCAAACCATGACAGCTAGTCAAACTGAGGGGGGAAGCAAAGCTTTCAAGGAGTTAGAATAGCTGAATAGCTAAAAAGAATTTTTTTTTTTTTTTTTTTTGAGACAGAGTCTCACTTTATTGCCCAGGCTAGAGTGAGTGCCGTGGCATCAGCCTAGCTCACAGCAACCTCAAACTCCTGGGCTCAAGCAATCCTGCTGCCTCAGCCTCCCAAGTAGCTGGGACTACAGGCATGTGCCACCATGCCCGGCTAATTTTTTTTTCTATATATATTAGTTGGCCAATTAATTTCTTTCTATTTATAGTAGAGATGGGGTCTCACTCTTGCTCAGGCTGGTCTTGAACTCCTGAGCTCAAATGATCCGCCCACCTCGGCCTCCCAGAGAGCTAGGATTACAGGCTTGAGCCACCGCGCCCGGCCCTAAAAAGAATTTTTAAAGAGAAGCAAAAGTAGTGACAAATTATTCTGAAGTCTCAATCCTAAAGAAATAGCAAGATATGAAAAGGTGAGGGCCAGGTACCATGGCTCATGTCTATAATCCCAGCACTATAGGAGGCTGAGGCGGGAGCATTACTTGAGACCAGGAGTTCAAGACCAGCCCGAGCAAGATAGTGAGCTCCTATCTCTACAAAAAAAAAAAATTAGCCAGGCATGGTGGTATGCACTCATGCTACTGGGGAGGTTGATGCAGGAGGATCACTTGGGCCTAGGAGTTTAGGGGCTGCAGTGACCTATGATCGCGCCACTGCACTCCAGCCTGGGTGACAGACCAAGATCCCTTCTCTAAAAAAAAAAAATAATAATAATAAATAAAAAAATAAGGCCAGGTGCAGCGGCTCACGCCTGTAATCCTAGCACTCTGGGAGGCCAAGGCGGGTGGATTGCTTGAGCTCAGGAGTTCGAGACCAGCCTGAGCAAGAGTGAGACCCCATCTCTACTATAAATAGAAAGAAATTAATTGGCCAACTAATATATATAGAAAAAATTAGCCAGGCATGGTGGCGCATGCCTGTAGTCCCAGCTACTCGGGAGGCTGAGGCAAGAGGATGGCTTGAGCCCAGGAGTTTGAGGTTGCTGTGAGCTAGGCTGATGCCATGGCACTCTAACCAGGACAACAAGAGTGAGACTCTGTCTCAAAATAAATAGATAAATAAATAAATAAAAGATAAAATAAATCAAATAAAAATAAATTTAAAGAAATATGAAAGGTCAATTCACTACATCTAACACCAACTTCATGTGTTGAACACTTATGATGCCCACTGCTGAGCTAAGTACTCAACATGCACATTTTATCTCCGTATTATCATCCCCAGCGAAAGATGAAGAAATAAGTTCAGAGGTTACGTAATTATATATTTATAAAAACACACATAATTATTCATCCCTATATAATAAAATATGATTATAATAACTTTCACATTTTTCACCGTTTTTCTTTTTTAAATGTTGAATTTAGAAAATTCTAAATTACATGTGACATATTTCTACAGATCAGCACCGTTCTATACTACATCTATTATCCTCTCCTTAAAATCTTGGAAGAAAAATGATTCATTTGCTTAATCATAGTAGACTCTGAACCAGAAATCTGAGGAATTAGAAAGTTCCTGGTGCTTTTAAACTTACAAAACGAGATGAGTTGTCATTTTTCACAGTCTTCGCATTTCCAAATGATTCCAGAATTGGATTTGCTTGCAAAAGCTGCCGTTCAAGTTCCCCCTAGAAGACATTGCACATACACACATATATGCACACACACACAAATAAAAGCAGATGTATGTTAATCCAATGTCTCTACTCAAGACCTGAGGGAAAAAGAAAAAAAGACACTGCCTCTATTCCTCAGTCCTTTCCTCCTGTCTGCATCCAGCAACTCTTGTTGGCTTCTTATTCCTAGTTATAATAATGAGCTCTGCTAAAGGTAAAAATTAGCACCTATAGAGTGATCACAGGAAGAAGAAAATGTCACACTGAACAGAGAAGATAAACACAAGGCACATAAATTAAGAAAAGAATTCTGAAAATAAACCAACTGATTTCGTGAAATGAAATTTATCGTAACACTTCAATTAAAAACATATTAATACTTATACTTCTGTTTATTTTAACTCTGCCTTGTTTGAAAGATTTAAGATAGCGAATTGAACAATTGCCACTGCATTGGTATAAGACTTTCCATTTTTCTAAGGGGTTTCACATAAAATCTCAATGTTCTTACAGGGCCATGTCCTTACCTCCACTTTCAGAGGATGGTAAAGACAGTGATGCTAGTGACTTGCTCAGATTTAAAAGGCTAAAGATAGAGTACTTGGTATAATGTGTGTTTCGGTCAGGTGTCTTTTTTTACATGAAATTTGCTATAAAACAGATTTTTACAAACAAAAGATTTAAGTATATTAATATGTGCTTTAATCATGAAACATAATAGAAAGCTATATGTGAAAGTGTGATGTCATTTCTGGCCATGAGAAGCACTAGAAAGTGATGTGTTTCTGGAATGTCAGTTCAGAATTATATTTTATGACTTAATTTCCAAACACAAATCTTTCCTCTGTATTTTGAAACACCTACAGTATTCTAGACCTAGAGAAAAACTAACTAAATTCTCAAAGCAAACAAAAGAACATAAAGAACCTCATATAAGATTTCTAAATGAGTGGCTATTTGTTATGTGATGCATTGCACTACCATCAAATCCAGAAACAGGAACAATTTTGCTATACATATAGTTTTGGCATCCAACCCTGGTTTGGGCTCTGTCACTCAGCTGAAAGAGTGAGAAGTGTTCCTGAGGCACATCACATAGGAAGGGGACATTCTCCCGATACTTCTCCCTAAGGCATTTATCTGGATTGGCCACATTTTCACAGGTCTTAACTACAATCTACAATTGTGATCCACTGAGATCATCAAGAACCGGTCTTGTCAAGAATCTTAAAGTATGTGAATGTCGTTACACAGTATCACTTCACTTTCTTGGCATAAGATAATTTTCTCCCTGTAATAGCAAATCTTCCTGTTTCTTGACATCAAAGCACTTACCAGACTATTTTTGATGTAAATCTTTCTAAAAATATTATACGCTGCCAAACTTTCTCAAACATGGTATTTTGAATCACTTTGATGACTGAGAAGCCATCATTAAGAATGTCAGCTATTATTCTGTGATAAAATCGACTGCCTTTTCCCTTGAGGTCAGTGGTCATTTCCATCAGCATGCCTATGACTAAAATTTTGCAGTACCCTGGTGTACTGGCTTTGGGACGATTGTTTGGGCCTCTAAAGTTGGTTTTTGTTATTGTTACTGTTTTTGCCTCATTCAACCTGTATAATCAGAATGTAGAAACTATCAGAAAAACACTGATATCCTGGTAAGTGGGGCATTACCTTTACTCTAACCATCTTCTGTTTGATTGAGGTATTAAAATATGGATTCCTTAAAATTATACACTACCCAGCCAAATCATAATGAAAAGACTTTCATAATCTATCTTTAAAGTGTTTCCCTAACTTGGAGATAAAGCAAATGATACATACCCTATTTTAGTATTTCTGGACATTCTATTAGACATGGCTACACGGATTCTTTGGGTCAAGATTTCTGTCGATTCTTTTCTTTTCCTCTTAGTGAGTGTATGAGTTATCTACTAATTCTATTCTTCCTTGTGTTGGCTTAAAATAACCTGTAGAGTTAGATCTGTACGGGCTGTACCACTGCACTTAGATCAGTCATATCAGTTCAAAAGAGATTCCACAAATGTTTGCTGAATGAATGTAAAATCAGAGGTCCTAAAACATTCTGGTAGTGTTTGGAGAGGGAAAAGCAGTGGGCCAAAGGCAGCAATAAGATTTGAGTTAAGGGCCCTCACAGTCGCCATCATAATTGTAGGCTTGGGGATTCCTCTGTCCCTGCTGTTGGTTCTACTACACCAGGCGTCCTCAAACTATGGCCCTCGGGCCACATGAGGGTGTTTTTTTGCCGTTTGTTTTTTTACTTCAAAATAAGATATGTGCAGTGTGGCAGTGTGCATAGGAATTTGTTCATAGTTTTTTTTAAACTATAGTCCAGCCCTCCAACAGTCTGAGGGACAGTGAACTGGCCCCCTGTTTAAAAAGTTTGAGGACCCCTGTCTACACTAACAGTGTCATGACATTACTTCTCCTAATGGATTTATGACATCAGGGAGACCAAATAAAGATCTCAAAAACTCATAAACGAGGCACCAAAAGCTTGACACAAAGTTAATATCATAAAACATACAAAATGGCCTTAAGAAAGTATGATGAAACATGATAAATTCTGTATTGAATAATTTCATAATTAGATAAATGGTGTTAATATCTCTCAATTAAATTATGAAGGCTTTTATAAACCATCAGGGGGCAGTGATTATTCACTTTTCTGCTAGACTTAGATGGCACTGCCCCTTGTTTCGACTCTATATGAAAACGAGAAATAGTATTTAGGAATGTGTAAAAAAAGCAGAGTTAGCTATTGAAATTATTCTTAAAGCTCTAAGTATTTGGAGTTATATAATGCTTTAAAGGTTTAACAATCATGGTGAAAACTATACCCTTGTATGTACTATATAGTGTATAATACACACTTGCTATATGATAAAGGATGAGTTTTAAATGGCTAAAAAAAGTACATATCTCTTTCAAAACTCGAGTTCAGCCAGCAAGGGGACTTGGGCTGGGATCAGGCTGCACCTTGCAGGCCTGGGCAGGGCAAAGCTGCAAGTGTTTTACTGACCACAAGTGGAGGGTTAGAGGCAGATGGCCGTAGTCAATTACATGAAAACCAGACTCTAATTTCAACTGGCAGTCTCTAATTTCTATATGTGCTTTCTATCACCTTTTTGTCTTGGTTCAAGGAAGTTTAGACCAGGCTGAGGAAGGTTACAAAGTCATCCTGGAGATAACGTGAAAAGGCAGAGAAGTAGGTGGGCTGGCTTAAAGGAATCATTCTTAGAAGATGACTAAGTTTTAGAAATTAGTCATTTTCAAATCTGCTCTGAAACTGTACCATATTGGGTCTCGCAGTGGCAATGAACACTGAGCCAGACTTTGAGGGTCTCTAACAGCAACCTCTCATGTGGAAAGAGGGCACTGAAGCTGTACTTGCAGTTGACTGGTGGACACTAATGGGATAAAGCCAAATGAGACTTTTAATTTTGTTATAAAAAGTACACCAAATATTCATAGGCAAATGTTTATTTAAAATTTACTTCGTATGTGTTGTGACTTTAATTTTGAAAATTGATTTTACTTACATTTGTTCATATTTTCAAAATGAAGACTAAGTTTTAAAGGTAAACATAAAAGACTAATCACATCATACCACTAGGATGGCTATAATAAAAAGACAGATAATGTCAAGCAAGGATATGGAGAAATTGGAACCTTCACTTATTGCTGGTGGGAATGTAAAATGGTACAGCCTCTTAAAAAGTTTAGCAGTTCCTCAAAATGCTCAACAGAGTTACCATATGACCCAGCAATTCCACTTCTAGGTATGCACCCAAGAGAAATGAAAACATGTGTCCTCACAATAACTTGTACATGAATGGTCATAGCAGCATTAATTCTAATGTCCAAAAAGTGGAAACAACCCATATGTCCATCAACTGATGAACAGATAAATAAAATGTGACATACTTAATATAATGGAATGGTATTTGGCCATAAAAAGGAATGGAGCACCAATACATGCTACAATGTGGATGAACCTTGAAAACATTATGCTAATGGAAGAACAACAGTCAGAGAGGACACATATTACATGATTCCGTTCCTATGACACGTCCAAAATAGGCAAATTCATAGAATCAGAAAGTAGATTAGTCGTTGCCAAGGGCTGGGAGAAATAGGAGGTGACTGCTAATGGGTACAGTGTTTCTTTTGGAGAAAAAAAATATTCTAAAATTGATGTGATGATAATTGCATAACTGTGAATATACTAAAAAATACTAAATTGTGCTTTAAACAGGTAAATTGTATGGTATGAAATTCTCAAAAATGCTGTTTCCAAAAAACAATGGGCAAATAAACAAATAAATAAAAGACTTACAAAATCAGAAGTCTAGAAACATCTCTCCCTTTGTTTTCACAACTCATACTACTATCTAGTGATAAAACGCTGTATATATACAACAGTTCCTGGGACACTGAGCAACTTTTGCCTATAAAGTTCAACATAAAATCACAAACCAGTGGTATCAAATCAACCAAAAGAAACTGTAGCCTTGCAAATTATTTTTCCCATTGTAACTGTCACTTTAAGACAATCATTCTCAAAATGTGGTAAGGAGTCACCCCAGCAGAGGGAGAAGTAATTTTGTGACAGGGCCCTTCCCAGGGCATGACTATTTTCTCCCATGCTACTGAGTATCTCACATCCCACAGATATGCTGGGGAAGAAAAATTGAGAACCACTCTTCTAATGTTTCTAAAAACATCACCACAGTTACTATTTGACTTGACTACAATTAAAATCAACTTGGGAAAAGCAGCATTGAAGATTCTGTGCATAGTGAATACATGCAGTAAGTAAGACATGCAGATCAGCAATGACAGGGAAGCATGGCCCAAAGAAGCTGTTGCCTTCTTTGGGAGAACTTGCTTTCCTAGGAGTGATTTGACCCAAAGTAAAATCTAGGGGTAAGCATGCTACTCACATACAACAGGGATCCACTCTGTAGTTTAAAATGACATCGAAACAAAATGTTAACGATAATGATTTATGTGTTCCACAGAGGATTTGGAAAACCTAAATCTGTACATTAACCACTTAATACTATTTCACATTAGTGAACCAGGTATGTATTTGGCATGTACATTTAGGATGTACCTCTAAAGCACAAAGAAAAGCTGGTTTCTGGTCCAGATTTTCCTTCTTTAACTGGTAAAAAAGCCTTGAAATAGCCTATAGGATATTTCATGATTATTTCATTTATTCTCCCAATTTGTATTACTGTTCTAGTTGGCAGCTAAAGGAGCAAAAGAAGCTTCATAGATACAGTATAGCTTTGGTGTCTGACAATTTGTAAGGATTTTAAGAAAGATATCTGAAAATCTCAGTATCTATGACAATTTCTTTAGATACTTATAATCATTTCTTTATATTAATATATCATTTCCATAACTCAATGTTATTGTTTCTTGCTTTATATTAGCTTTGTGTCATTATGCTTGTGTAAGACAAACCAAAACAGTTTCAATGCTAGGGAAAGGATTAAGTCCAAGTACAGACATCCTACTCTATCCAAGGACTCAGTTCTGCCCTTCCTCTCCTCCCAGGTAGCAGGAAATTGAGGTCATGCCCTGCTTTTTGTCTGTTCATTACTATGCTCTGCAGAGCTAAAGGCAGTCAACTGATAATTAGGAAGACTAACATTCTTCCATTACTTGTCCAGCAGAAAGAAAACTCTAAACTTATTTTATATATTAAATACAATGAGGACATTAAGTGAAAACAAATATAGGCATAAACTGTACACTGCCATAAAACTTTAACAGATTAGAAATTTGTTAACCCAAAAGGTATAACTTTTAAAGTGTCAGCTCCAAATTCAAAAGTTAGTGTACGGCACAAAGCTAGGTTTCCATGTATTTAGAAGTATTAAAATAATTCCACCTAGTATTTGACTTATGAAACCATAAGTTTATAGGCTTCATAAACATGCAATTCAATGTCACGATAAAAGAGCAAATAAATATTGACATTTATCTAGAAAACAAACATAAAGCAAAACGGCATGCTGCTTCTCATGAAAGAATAAGGCCCTAAGCAATAAATTTTCAAAATTAAATATTTTTTACAATACATTTCACTCAGAACTAATTGTATTTGTTTCTAGTAGAGATTCAATCTAAAGACAGAAATTAGTGCGAACACTCAAGACTAAGAAGCATAAAGAAAAGCACTTGCCTGGTGTTTCACTGGTTTAGGCGATTCCTGCTGTTCATTACAAACAGATAAATGCAAATGTTAGCAAGTTTGGGTCTCCCCTAGCAGTAAGCCACATCCAAAGCACCGAGCAAATGTGCAGGTTAGAACTGTGGAAGCCGGTTTGGCTGGCATTCTCTCAGGCTATATCAACTACCACTTCTGCATATCTAGAAGTTAAGGTTAACCGATATTTCTGTTCTTACCCTTTTTCTAATCATCAATTCTTCTCTTATCTCTACCCTCCCCTCGAGCTGCTGGGGGCAGCAACAGCAGGCAACTCTGCAAGCTCAGAAAGAACTCCTAAAAATATGTGAGGATCTTTTTCTTGGTGGAAAATAAGAAGTCTTCATAAGCATTGCTAAACAATTTTTAACAATTCTCACCAAATCTTTGCAAGAAATTAGGATTCAAGCCACAATCACAATTTCCAGTTTGCCCTGTTAGAAAACCTATTTAATAGCAATTTCCTATATCCTTGTTCCTTTTGAGTGAAAAAGGCATTGCTGGGTGGGTGGGTGGGGAGGCGACAAGGGAGCTGTCAATTACAGTAGTGCATGAAGTAAGACCTGCTTCCTTATTTTGGGTTCTGAAATTATAAAAGAATAAAACTAAGATTTAAAAAACACCAACAGAGCAAAAACTTACAGGAATATTATGGTCCTTTCTTCCTTTATGTGAAGAAGCAACGTGGGCAAGGTACTGAATGACTTTCTTTGTATTTTCCGTCTTCCCAGCACCTGATTCACCCCTGAGAGAAATATTAACATAGCTTGCTTTAATGAATGCAAAGGGTACGTATTCCAAAATTACAATAGATAAAATTAAATTGTTTTGGAATAAGTAGTAGCAAAAATATAATAAAATAAATTAAAAGAGAATAAGTAGAAAAAATAACTCCCAGCTGTAGTTAGAAAATAACATTTTTAAAAAGAAGTATCAAATAAATCCAAACATTTCTTGGTAGATGCCAGCAAAAGGCCACAGGAAAATATTAACAATACTTTTTTTTCCTTTGGGGGATAGAGGGATTTTGCCAGAAGTGAAATTTATTAGAATGTTCATGAAGAAACTACTCAGTTCCAGAAACACATCGAGCACTGCAAACAGAGAATTCCTCAAGCAATTAAATTAAGAAGATTCAATCTGAAGGAGAGGAAAGAACTCTGTGATGCCTTCTGGTTACTGATATTCATCTGTAAATACCCTGAAAGCCTTCTCAGATCATCCTTCAAAACAGGCTAATGATTCCCTCCTTTGTACCGAGGTTGTACCTTGTATACACTTTTAAGATCTTCCCATCGTTTGGAGGCCACAAACACTGAGCTCCCTGATGCCAACGACTAAGACCTCATGAGTTTGTTTACATTGTGTTTGTTTCGTTTTAATCCTTGTAATCTTGCCCAGTGTTGACACACAGGTAGCACATAATTCGTCAAAATGAATGAATATTATGAATTTTGTTGTCAATGTGGACAAATGCCATCACTTTAAATGATTCATTTTTACAAACAAGGCTGGCACATTTCAAAAGTTGCTTTTTATTTCTACTTAGTACTAAGCTTGAAATTCAGATAAGCTGCTTCCAGGCACATAGTGATCCATGAATTATGGCCTCTCTGCTCAAATACTTAAGGTTCCCTAAAACATGATCAAAGCAAATTGGATTATAATAAAATGTTAATATCTAATTTGATTAATTTTTTTTAAAAAATGGAAACTCAAAAATGTTATTATATATGCATTGCCAGCTAATAATCTTCTAAGCATTTTATCTAAGGCTTGAAAATCTAATTTTTCTAACAAACCCTGATCCTTTCTTGGAATTGTACGTAGAACTGTACTATTTAAACTGTAGAACTGTCCGCAACTTAAATTTTTCTGTAGGCTTAGTGGCTGCATTATCTTATTAACTCTCTGCACCCAGATAACTACAATCTCAACTGTAGGGAGGGTTGGGCAAAGCAATCCTACTGACCAGCTATATGGCCTTGAGTAAGGGAATTTTCTTGTCTGGGCCTCAGTATCCCAATCTATACTGATGACTAGATATAACCCAACTTACTTTGATGACTCTAGATATAACCCATTTACTGGTTTAAAAGAATATTTTATATGTTAAGCTTATTAACCACCCCTAGTATTAAGTTAAAAATAGTCCCCTTCTTTTTTCCTTTTTTGGAAAAATAGTCCCCTTCTTTGCTATCCAGAAGTTTTTGAATCCTATGCACTCAAATCTACCAAACTTTTATTTTAAGGTTTATGCCTACTGTTCTTGCTTCAAAAGGCCTTTCCTGCACCAAGATTATATCCATCTATACTCTCACTTTTATATCATCTGTATTATTAAATCCATCTGTATTGTCTTCTAGTACTTTGATGGTATCACTTTTTATAGTTAAATCTTCAATCAATCTGAAAAAAAAATTCATGGTTTGAGGTAAGGATTTAATCTAATTTTTTTCCCAAGATGATTTGACCCACATGCCAATATCAATGGTTGACACCGACATTCATTCTTGAGCAATGTGAAATGTTATCTTTATCTTATTCTTATTTCCTATGCATGTGGCTTATTTCAAAGCCAGTACCATAGTGAAATGGCTCTGAAATATGACTAACCAGAGTACCCACCACTGTTCTTCTTTAAAAAAAGAATAGAAATCAAGTTGACTGAGCATTATTTTTTTAGATAAACTTCAAATAATTTTGTTCTGTTATCCCTGTCCCATCTCCCTGCCTCCCAAATAAAAAACAATAGGAGTAGTTCTGAGTTAAATAGTATAGTACACATGCTATTTTTAGAAATGATGTATTCAAGGCCAGGCACGGTGGCTCACACCTGTAATCCTAGCTCTCTGGGAGGCTGAGGTGGGCGGATTGCTCGAGGTCAGGAGTTCGAAACCAGCCTGAGCAAGAGTGAGACCCCGTCTCTACTATAAATAGAAAGAAATTAATTGGCCAACTAATATATAGAGAAAAAATTAGCCGGGCATGGTGGTGCATGCCTGTAGTCCCAGCTACTCGGGAGGCTGAGGTAGTAGGATTGCTTGAGCCCAGGAGATTGAGGTTGCTGTGAGCTAGGCTGACGCCACGGCACTCACTCTAGCCTGGGCAATAAAGTGAGACTCTGTCTCAAAAAAAAAAAAAAAAAAGAAATGATGTCTTCATGCCTGGGTCACTCAGGTAAATTTTCTAAGTTCACAAAAAGCAAGGACCATGTTTGCCTTATTCATCTTTGAAATCACAGTGCCTAGCATAATGCCTAGCATATGTACTGCCAAACAAATGAATGAATATAGGCCCTGCACAGTTTTTGTTAAGTTCATTCCTAGGCTTTTAAAATATTTTTTATTTCTGTCATTAAAGTCTTTTCATCATCATTCTATTTTCTACCTGGCTACCACTGTTTCATAGATAAAGAAGTGATTTTTCTTTCATTCATTCAACAAATATTTACAGATCAACTTCTATGTTTCAGGCACTCTTCTAAGTGCTAGGGATACAGCTGCGAATACAGTCCATGTCCTCGTGGAGCTCAGTTTAAGAGAAGAGACATAAAATAAACAGAGAAAAACAAGACGGTTACAGGGACATGAGGAATGCTACAAAGAAAATAAGAAAGACGCTAAAAGGAAAAGTCAGAGAAGAAGAAAGGACAACCTCTTCTACATATGATAGTCAGAGAAAAGCCTCCTGAAAGATGAGCAAGAACTAGCAAGTGAAGAGTGTTCAGGCAGATGGAAAGGCAAATGCGAAGGCCCCAACGCACAAAAGAGCTTGGTATATTCCAGGAACTGATGGCCAGTTGCTAGATTTGATATAAATAAAGATCAAGGCAGGGAGTGGCAGGAGATACTGATGAAGTAGGAAGGCGGTGAACGCCATGGACCCTGGAGGTCAGGTAAAAAATCTGGATTTTATTCAAGTGTAATTTCCTAATAGCTACGAGTGGTTGCTCTGTTTTGTTCTTTATTCAAAATAGTATTTCAGGCCGGGCAAGGTGGCTCACGCCTATAATCCTAGCACTCTGGGAGGCTGAGGCGGGCGGATTGCTCAAAGTCAGGAGTTCAAAACCAGCCTGAGCGAGATCCCGTCTCTACTAAAAATAGAACGAAATTAATTGACCAACTAAAAATATACATACAAAAAATTAGCCGGGCATGGTGGCCCATGCCTGTAGTCCCAGCTACTCGGGAGGCTGAGGCAGTAGGATGGCTTGAGCCCAGGAGATTGAGGCTGCTGTGAGCTAGGCTAATGCCATGGTACTCACTCTAGCCTGGGCAACAGAGTGAGACTCTGTCTCTAAAAAAATAAAAAATAAAAAAAATAATAAAAAAGTAGTATTTCAATGCTGATCATAATATTAGTTGTTGGTTTCAACAAATAATTTTTTTTTTTTTTAAGAGACAGGGTCCTACTCTGTCCCCCAGGCTGGAGTGCAATGGTATGATCATAGCTCACTGTGACCTTGAATTTCTGGGCTCAAGCAATCCTCCCATCTCAGCCTCCCAAGTAGCTACAGGTATGCATCATCCTGATCAGCTAATTTTTTTCATTTTTTTGTAGAGATGAGCCTCACTATATTGCCCAGGTTGGTCTTGAACTCCTGACCTCAAGTTATCCTCCCATCTTGGCCTCCCAAGTAGCTAGGATTACAGGTATAAGCTACTACACCTGGCACAAACAGATACTTTTTTATTATGCTAAGAAATGAGCCTCTCAACTTTAGACTGATAATGACTCGTCTCAAATATAGTTGTGATTGTTACTTTTCAACTTGGTTTGCCTCTGCAGTTTCCCAGTTAACCCCTCTCATTGGAAATGCTTCAGTATGTCCTTAAAGCATTTCTTCTCTGCTTGTCACACTCAGCTGTACTTTAACAGTTGCCAATAAACCCTGCTATATTTCCCATATTCCAGGTCTAAGGTAACTTTGCTATAGAAATATTGCTTCACAGATATATTCCAAAACCTTACTAGTGAGCTCCTAAGAGGGTAGATTATGGGTCTTATATTCTCTATCACAAAATGGGTTAATATAATAGCTCCTAACGCACAGAGTTGTTGAAGAAAAAATGCACATAATTATATAGCACATAATTAGTAGTCAATAAGCATGACCCATTACTGTCCAAACATTCATCTGCTATATATGAGGTAATCTGAATTACTGAACTCTAAAAGTTACTTTATTAATCTATAGTGTTGTTATTGTGGTTAAGAAGCTGGGCTGTTGAGTCAAAATGACCTAGATGCAAATCCTTCTACCACTCCCTCGCTATGGGACTTTGGGCAAGTTACTCAGTTCTCCAAAGCTCAGTTTATACTTGTTTAAGATGAGATGAAGTCATGTTATAGGACTGAGATAACATATGTAAAGAGCCCAGCATTGTGCCTGGCCAGAAGGCTCTTAATAAAGAGTAGTAGTGATAGCGGCAGCTATGATGATGAAGATATTAACACAAGTAAAAACAAACAAACAAACAAACAAAAAACCCTGATTTTAATATGAAGGAGGTAGCAGGATCAAAGGAACATAATTCTTGGAAAAAGAGAAACAAAACAAAACAAAACAATGGGAAATGGCACATCTGTCCCAGATGGAAAGAGTGGAAATAAAAGTATCTTGAACAAAAGGGAAGAGGTAAGAGAATCAAAAAGAAAGCTCAGCAGACATCTCTCAAAGAAAATTAGTTAGGAGCATCCCCAGAAAAGAGAACAGGCCAAGACATCAAATAGTGAGGAGGACGAAGGGAATCTGACTTCATTTCCACCAACAAAACAAGATGTCACGACAAAGTAGTTTTATACTTTCAGTTAAGGGGAAAGGCTGCATGCAGCCCCATCATCATGTTTTCTTGGGGAAGAAACCCTTCACAGAGTGGTAGAAATACAAAGTTAACAGGAACAAAACAAGAAGTCTTATGACTGGGGCTGCCCTGAATCTGCTGAACGCAGGAGTTTCTCATCTGAAGGTATTTGCGTTTTATAGAAAGGTCTGTAGTGTTCATTGGCTGCTCAAAGTGTGTAATCCAAAACAAAACATAAAAACCAACAGCGTAAAGGCGCAGTGAAGCAGATCATTAATATGTGACCAATTCTGGAATCTTTCTCTGAATCTCTTCTGGACCATGGCAGTTTCCCCCAGTGAGAAATCCCTTTTTCAGATCTTTGTTGGTGCAAACATTTTAGTTTCTCTAGATCTTTGTAATGTTGAATTCAGTCTAGCTCCAAAAACATCCTTTGCCTAAAGTTCTTGTTTTAGATAACCTCAATTTCAGAAACACTACATACATAATACCCTCCTATATTATACACATAACATTAGTAGATGATTTCCTGTAATTTCAAAACTCTATCCCTTTAGAATAGGCGTCCTCAAACTATGGCCCACGGGCCACATGCAGGTGTTTTTGCCTGTTTGTTTTTTTACTTCAAAATAAGATATGTGCAGTGTGCATAGGAATTTGTTCATAGGTTTTTTTAAAACTATAGTCCAGTCCTCCAATGGTCTGAGGGACAGTGTACTGGCCCCCTGTTTAAAAAGTTTGAGGACCCCTGCTTTAGAAAGTAGCTTTTTAGGAAGAACTGAGATTTTGTGATCGAGACTTGGGTTCAAGTCTCTCCTACCACATTAACACTAGCTACCATCAGGTCTTGGACAACATGATAGTAAATGGAGATAACAGGGTTATTGCAAAGATTAATGGAGATAACACTTGCAAAGATATTAGTTCCATTTCCTTGCATTTTTGTCTAGAACATTTTAAACTTCTATTTACAAGCTGTTTGCATACTTTTTCTTCCATAATATAGTTATCATTAAAAGTGAGACACAACTACAGCAATATAATAATTCCCAAAGTTTTATGACTTGAGGACATCTAAAACAGAGTCATCAGAAAAGCAAATGGGGGTCTGGAGATGCTGACAATCTGATTCACGGTCACGCCATTTGTGGCAGAACCAAGACCAGAAAGAACACCTGAGTCCATCTGACCCTGCAATGGTTTTTCAACTACACCATTGTTGCTTTAGCTATTTAAACCAATTCTATCAATTTGGTTACCTTAAAACTTTTACAGTATGCTACTCCTAGAGGAATCAACTGTTCTCAATCCAGGCTGGCTCAGCCATCACTACTTAATGTAATATTTGTATATGATAGATAAAATTCCTTTACAAAAAAAAATCCATTGGCACATCTTGATAGAAAGCTATTGTGAAGCAACCATTGTTTTTTAACAATGGTTGAAAATGTTGTTACATTATACTCAAGGAAAAACTTCTAGTTAACCAGCTTGCCTAAAACAGGCAGAGTCATAAAGTGTAAACAGAGTATCTTTCAAAAGGGAGTTTAAGAGAATAGAATAATTTCCCCATCAAGGGTGACTGCCTTGTAAATTTTAATTCAAAGGAGAAGGAAAGTTAACATGAGGGTTCCACCCTTAACAGGATTTCACTTCCAGTTACATGAGGTGCAAGTGTGAAAGACTCTGCTCTCTCCTGATCCAGGACACATCCTGAGTGTCTTCACCACATAGGACAATACCAGCACACCACGATAAACAACAACTAAGCAGGGAGCCTGCTGGTAGGAACTCACCCCGCCTGGCCTGAGTCTGCAGAAACAAATGCTAGCTGAGGAGGTGTGACAGATGAGCCACAGAGTACATTGGAAGTGCATCCTTTTGAGGGAAAAGTAAATTAGAAAGCAAAGTGACAAGAAGTCCAAAAAAACGTGGAGCTAAAGGAAGACGTTGAGACAAAATTAACATAGAGAGTTTACTGGGACCAAGGCTGAGGACAGCTGCCCAGATCACACTTCCAAGTTACCTGGGAGAGTACTCCAGGGGCCTTTGTCATGAGCAGCTTTTGAAAGGCAAAGGGAACAAGGAAGGGCTGATGCAAAGTTGTTTGACAGGAATCCTTACTGGCTTACAGAGATAACACTGGCTAGTGATATAGAGAGTATGGCATTTTATGGCTACTTGGCCTCAGTTAGTTTAGAGTCTGCATAGCACGTGGCTTCAAGAGGAATTTATAAAGCTCAAGCAGGGGGTGGGACGTGACTGCTGTTTCATTCCAATGTCTCTCTGGGCCTGATAACATAAAAGGGCTTGAATTCCTCCAATAAAAAGTTCCTTTTCTTTCTCAAAGCTTAAGGAGACTCTACCAAAGTACCTACATATGGATTTAGGGGGAAAAAAACCATGTTGCTTTTAATTATAATTTCTCTTTGTGATACTAGGCAAACATAACTACTTAACATAAAATAAGCACTGTATAAAATTGATTGGTTATTCTCATACAGAAAACTTGCTTGGTTATGTACTAAGCTTAAGACCCCAGCTGCACCATTTGAAGTACTTTATTTGATGGATCCTCAAAGGTACCACGGGACATATCATACTTTCTTAAATCCAGGATACATTGTTTCATCTTTTCATACTACTCAGGTCACAATGTAACCTTATACTAGATATGAACCTGAAAAGCTGTTATTAAATATCACAATTAGTGATATCAAAAAATTAAAAATATGGCGAGGCTAGGTGTGGGAACTTTCTGGGGTGATGGTGCTGTTCTCCATAGCTTGTTAAGGGTGGAGATTACACAAATGACTCAGCAAATAAATACTTAAGATTTGTGCATTTCATTATAAGTAAATTTTGCTTCAAAAAAGTGGAAAATACTGAAACTTAGTTAACGCTATATGCTCAAGTATTTAGGGGAAAGTGTACTGATGTCTGCAATTTAATTTGAAATGCATCAAATGAAGGGATTAGTAGCTCACTAAAGTGGTATGAAAATTACTTTAAGCTGAAAACATCTAAACAATCAGCAGTTGCAGAATGAAATATTATCTAACCTTGTGTATGCAGAGCTGCCACTGACCCCCTCTCCAAGGGGTTTCCTAATTGGGAAAAGATTGACCCTCAACACAGGAAAGTGTGAACTCGGCTACCATTAGCATCATCAAAAAGCCCAACAGAACCCTCATACATTCCCAATGGAGGCCTAAACTCCATGGACAACTTTTGTTAGAGTGAATGTATAAGCCTTTTTTATTTCTGGTAATTCAGCAAGTTACTCATCACTAGAGTAGGCTTGTGTAAATAAACTTTCTCTTTTCTCCTGTTAATCTGTCTATTGCCAGTTAATCTGCAGGCCCAACCACTGGACTCCAGTTGGAAGAAGAAAAGTCTTCCTCCCAACACAAACATTAAAATGGACTGATGGATGGGTAGAGGGATGAACAGACCGCAGACCCACAGCTATGATAAAGCAAGTAGAATAAAATATTAACAGTAGAATCTAGGTGGTAGATATATAGGTATTTACTGCAAAATTCATTCAACTTTGCTTTATGACTTAAAATATTCATAGTAACATGGTGGGAAAAGTTAACAATTAAAAAAAGAATACATGGCCGGGCGCGGTGGCTCAAGCCTGTAATCCTAGCTCTCTGGGAGGCCGAGGTGGGCGGATCGTTTGAGCTCAGGAGTTCGAGACCAGCCTGAGCAAGAGTGAGATCCCATCTCTACTATAAAAATAGAAAGAAATTAATTGGCCAACTAATATATAGAGAAAAAATTAGTCGGGCATGGTGGCACATGCCTGTAGTCCCAGCTACTTGGGAGGCTGAGGCAGCAGGATTGCTTGAGCCCAGGAGTTTGAGGTTGCTGTGAGCTAGGCTGACGCCACGGCACTCACTTTAGCCTGGGCAATAAAGTGAGACTCTGTCTCAAAAAAAAAAAAAAAAAAGAATACAAGAAAAGAAAACATGGTATTTGATGACTGCCACTTTGTGTGCAAGAAGAGATAACCTAGCTGTTGGAAGACTTACCTCATAAAACTAACCCTAATAATTGATGACAAACTTCAGACTAAAATGATGTTGACCATCTAATTACAAGTGCTAGTGCCTGTAATGGTAACTTCAGGTAATAAGTAAATTAGTGCTTACTAACCTTCATTCTGTCAAATAGCAGTCATTCCCTCCCTAAAGGATTCTTGCTTTTAGACATTTCCAAAAGTCCTCATCAAATCACCCAATCTAAGAGGAGAGTACAAGTCCTCTACCTTTCGTTGGACTGGATTTTGTTCCATTCCAACACCCTGATGACGGATTGACTACAATAATGGCCCCGATTGCTTCATGCCTCATCTTGTGGTGTTTCCCACCGACTCTGGCCTTGGCCATGCATCTTGCTTTGGAGAAATGTATGGCAAGATGTGACACAAGCAGAAACTTGAACAACACCTACACATTGGAGCTTGCCCTCTTGTTGCTCTTGGAACCCTACCACCCCATTAAAAGCCAAGGCTAGTCTGCTGGAGAATAAGAGGACATGTGAAGAAACCAAGACACCTAGCCAACAGTCAGCCAGCCACCAGCTGACGCACTGTTCTCTGCAGATGCAGGAGTGACCCCTGGATGAAACAGCTGATCCTGGCCAGCCCAGATCAGCAGAACTGCCCAGCTGAGCCCAACCCGACTGCTGAGAAATGTATAGAACCATGCTGGGTTTTTTTGTTTTATTTTCGGTTTTTCTGGGACAGTGTCTCGCTCTGTCACCCTGGCTTGAGTACAATGGCGTCATCATAGTTTTGTGCAACCTCAAACTCCTGTGCTCAAGTGATCCTCCTGCCTCAGCCTCTGGAGTAGCTGGAACTACAGGCACATGCCCACATGACCAGGTAATATTTTTTTTTTCTATTTTTTGTACGGACAGTGTCTCACTCTTGCTCAGACTGGTCTGGAAATCCTGAACGCAAGCAACCCTCCCACCTTGGCCTCCCAGAGTGCTGGGATTACAGGCATGAACCACCTCGCCCAGCCTGAACGATGCTGTATTGAACCACTAAATTTCTTGGTGGTTTGCTGTTTAGGAAAAGCTAATTTATTAATATATAACTCCCGAGGTTAAACAATGCTAGAAGAAAATCCATACAACAAAGCAGACTAACTCCCCTCTCCTCAAACCTCCTATTCTGTCACTCCTCCCCCTTATTAGATACCAAATCTACTTCACAGAAAAAGAACCGTCAGATTAGAACTTTCCCAATTCCCAGCTCCCGACCCCTACTTACCCGCATCAGTACTCTGCCTCCTTGGCCTGTCACCGTAGAAGAGTCCCATGCCCACCGCCCAGGACCCCACAGAACTCTGCATCTCATCACCCTGCTTGCTCTCTCAGTTCTCTTTCCTTCCTGCCCCCATCCTCAGCTCCTCCCAAAATACTGTCTCTTCTCATCAGTATTTCATCTTGTACGTGCTGAAAACACCACCAAGAGCAACAAAAATCCTCTGTCGATCTCTTACCACTACTCAACTACTATTCTTTTCACTTTCTCAAACTATTTGAAAGTAGTGGATCTGTACTTGGTTTTTTGTTTTGTTTCGTTAAACTTTTTCACCTCCCCTTCATTCCCCAACCGCCATCTGGCTTCTACCTCCTCGCCATCTCCCAGTCCGCTCAGTCAGCGCCCCCCACCTTCTGTTCCCCACGCACACGCTATTGCATACCTCACTCAGCTCAAGGGAGCCTGAAATGTGGAGCACTCTCTCTTCCTGAGATGAAGGACTCCTCTCTCCCCTTACCTGCTGTGTCACCACACCCTTCTGACTCCCTATGCCTCTATGTTGGATCCTTCTATGCTTCTTTGTGGCTCTTCTTCCTCTGTGTGACAGTTAAATGTAGGTTTTCCTCAGGATTCCACACACTGCCTTCTCTCAACACATTCTTCTAAGGCAATCTCGTTCACCAGCATGGCTTCTATCACCCTCTATGCTGCATACTCTTCAGATTTGTATTTGTAGCACAGATCTCTGTCTCCTGAGCTCCAAACCAAACACCCAACAGCCTAATGGACAGCTCCACTCACATGAGCCACAGGCATATACCCCATATGCAATGCGCCCAAAACCAAACTCCAGATCTTCCACTCCAAATCAGTCCTCCCCTCATGTTCCCATGTCAGGAGATGTTCTGATTTCACCAACATTATCTTCTTCCTTAGCTCCTTTTTCTCAGGCATGTAAATCACCAAGACCTGGTAAGTCTGCCTCCTAAACTGAATACCATTTAAACTCAGCCACTTCTCCACCTAAGTCACCATCACCTCTTGCCTAGATAACTGAACAGCCTCTTACGTGGTTTCCTGTTTCAACTTTTCATAATACAGGCAAAGTGATCTTTCTAATGTGCAAATCTAAGCATGTCCTGTCATGGATATTGTTTTATTCAGCTGTGAATCTTAGTACTTAGCACACAGTACACTAGTCACATAATAATCAACAAATGTTTGATGAATAAATAGAATAAATTACTGAAACGTCCAATAGGCCTACACTTGGACATATAAACTAAAGATTTAAGTTTCACAGATTAACATTATAAAATGTGTGAAAAGCCCAGTTTAACAACTGAACAGTAACACCAGATTTAAATAATTTATATAATCTTAGTCTTAAAATAATTGCAAGGTTTATATCCAACTCTTAAAAATTACTGCTCTACTCTCCCCTCCCCCATACAAAAAAGTAATTGCTCTATTTTCCAACAGAATCAAAAACAAGTCTGAATATTCAACGTCTACTTACGTGCAAAGAATTGACTGGTCCTCACGATCTATAAAACAGAACAAAACAAACAAAAAAAAGAAAGTGACCATTTGCCAGGTTTTAAAATATTTGATATAATAAAGTTGCAGTAGTAGCTTAAAAAACATTAGTAATTCTACTCCTCTCAAGCCAAGTTAATGCTTCTCCCACCATATTATATAGCCCTCAATCTAATCAAGTTCACTCATTATCTCCTATTATTATGTCAGATTCTGGGGAGGTAAATACCAATAACTCAGGTTTACTATTCCACATATTGTTTGCCTAGATGACTGTCTATGCCTAATCAACCTTGACTCTCAAACTCTGCAGCCTATCAAATTCAACTGGGAAGTTTTATTAAATGTACTTCTTAAAGCTCCACCCTCACTAAATCATTAAACTTGGGGAGGTAGGGATTGAAAATCACTCTTTAAATAAGCTCCCCAGGTGATTTTGTTGCCTGGCTAGGTTTGGAAAACCACTGACTTTCAGAATGGCTTCAAGAATACCCACAACCAGAGAGTAATCGTTATTAATTTGATCTTAAAGGAGGGGGAAAAAAGTATCAAACACTGAGTGGAAAAGGAGATTGAAGGAGGATAAATACCTATATGAAGTTTAACTATTGTCTCAAGTCAAAATGTGATATATGCCAGCTACAACAAAAGAATGTACACAATGATAAAATCTTAACATGATTGCAAAGTGACTAATTTAAGGATTTAGCTAAAATTTTCAAATAAAAAGGTGAAATTCAAACCCACATCTAGCCCATGAACAGAATTACCAGTGTAGGATGTATAATTTCTAAACACTTACAAGGATTACTATCCCTATTGCAAAGATGATAAAATGTTCCTCCGTGAGGTTAAGTAATCCTCCCAAGTCACACAGCTACTGACAGGCAAAGACGCTGAGATGAGGCCTGTCTGCCTCTGGTGCCTGCCTGTGTTCTGAGCACTACTGCACAGTTTGCCATTGCTTCCAAAGGAATTGTGCCCACAGAGCCTGGCCCAGGTAGCTTTTCCTTGGAAGATCCCATGAGGTGCCCAACGAGGATCTCACAGTAGCTCAGGCATAAATAACTTTCACAAAAGAGAAATAAGTAGGCCATTCACTATATTAACTCTTTTTATACAATATTATTAAAATAAAACACACCAACAAAAAAAAGAAAACAATAGGCCAATATCTCCAATGAACATAGATGCAAAAATCCTCAACAAAATACTAGCAAATGGAATTCAATGACACATTAAAAAGATTATTCATCATGATCAAGGGGATTCATCCCTGGGATGCAAGGATGGTTCGGCATACTCAAATCAACCAATGTGATCCATCATATCAATAGAATGAAGAACAAAACCATGTGATCATTTCAACTGATGCCGACAAAGCATTTGATAAAATTCAACACCCCTTCATGACAAAAACTCCCACAAAACTGGTTATAGAAGGAGCTTATCTCAACAAAATAAAAGCCATATATGACAGACCCACAGCTAGTATCATACTGAATGAGGAAAAACTGAAAGCCTTTCTTTTAACATCTGGAACAAGACAAGAATGCTCACTTTAACCACTGTTATTCAACATAGTATTAGAAGTTCAAGTTAGAGCAATCAAACGAAAGAAAGAAATAAAGGGCATTCAAATTGTAAAGGAAATTATCCTTGTTTGCAGATAATATAATCTTGTATCTAAAGAAACCTAAAGACGCCACAAAAAAACTATTTAATATTAGAACTGGTAACAAAACAAAAATTCAGTCAAGTTGCAGGATATAAAAATCAGTAGCATTTCTGTATGCCAACAGTAAACAATCAGAACAAGAAACCAAGAAAGTAATCCCACTTACAATAGCTACAAATAAAATAAAATACCTAGAAATAAACTTAATTAAAGAAATGAAAGATCTCTATAATGAAAAGTATAAAACACTGATGAAAGAAATTGAAGAGGACACAAAAAAATAGAAAGATATTCCATGCACATGCATTGGAAGAATCAATATTATTAAAATGTCCATACTGTCCAAAGCAATCCACAAGTCAATGCAATCCCCATCAAAATACCAATGACATTCTTCACAGAAATAGCAAAAAACAATCCTAAAATTTATATAGAACCACAAAAGACCCATAGTAGCCAAAGCCATCCTGAGCAAAACCCAAAACTTGAAGAATCACATTGCCCAACTTCAAATTATAATATAGAGCTGTAGTAACCAAAACAGCATGGTACTGGCAAGAAATCAGACATACAGACCAATGGAATAGAATAGAGAACCCAGAAATAAATGCACACATCTATAGTGAACTTACATTTGACAAAGGTACCAAGAATATACAGTAGGTAAAGGACTGTCTCTGCAATAAATGGTTCTGGGAAAAACAGATATTCATATGCAGAAGAATGAAACTAGACCCTTATTTCTTGCCATATACAAAAATCATATCAAAATGGATTAAAGACTTAAATCTAAGACCTGAAACTATGAAACTACTAAAAAAAAAAACATTAGAGAAACACTTCAGGACATTAGTCTGAGCAAGGACTTCTTGAGTAATACCCCCAAAGCACAGGCAACCAAAGCAAAATTGGACAAATGGGATCATATCAAGCTAAAAAGTTTCTGCACAGCAAAGGAAACAAAGTAAAGAGACAACTCACAGAATGAGGGTAAAAATCTGTAAGCTACCCATCTAACAAGGGATTAATAACAAGAATATACAAGGAGCTCTAACAAACTCAATAGGAAAAAAAAAATCAAATAATACAATTAAAAATGGGCAAAGGATCTAAATAGACATTTCTCAAAAGATGACATACAAATGGCCAATAGGTACATGAAAAAGGCTCAACATCATTAGTCATCAGAAAAATGCAAATCAAAACCACAATGAGATATTATCTCACCCTAGTTAAAATGGCATTTATCAAAAAGACAGGCAATAATGAATGCTGGTGAAGATGCCAAGAAAGACAAACCTTTGTCCACTTTTGGCAGGAATGTAAATTAGTGCAAACACTATGGAAAACAGTATGGAGGTTCCTCAAAAAATTGAAAATAGAACTACCATATGATCCAGCAATCTCACTGCTGGATATATACCCAAAGGATAGGAATTCGGTATATCAAAAAGATATCTGCACCCCCATGTGTACTGCAGCACTATCCACATAGCCAAGATATGGAATCCACTTAAGTGTCCATCCATGGATGAATGGATAAATAAATTGTGGGACATATATACAATGGAATATTACATGGCCACAAAAAAGAATGAATTAGAAACAACATGGATGGATCTGAAGAACATTATGTTAAGTGAAATAAGCCAAAGACAAATCTTGCTTGTTCTCACTCATATGTTGGAGCCAAATATTAAAAACAATTTATCTCATGGAGACAAGAGAGTAGAATGATGGTTACCCGAAGGTGGGAAGGGTAGTGGGGAGCAGGGGATAAAGTGGGATGGTTAATGGGTGCAAAAATATAGTTAGATAGAATGAACGATATTTGATAACACAACAAAGTGACTATAATCAGTATGACGATACTGATCAGTCATGCTGATTATAATCAGTCATACTGATTATAGTTAGGGCATACTTCAAAATAACTAAAAGAATGGAATTGGAATATTCCTAATACAAAGAAATGTTAAATGCCTGAGGTGATAGATATCCTGATTATCCTGATTTGATTAATTCACATTGTACGCCTATATAAAAATATCACATGTACCCTATTTAAAGATATACAACTATTAATATTATATACCCATAATTAAAAATTGAAAAAATTTTTTGAATTTAAAAAAACAACAAAAAAAAATGAAATGCTTAGTTATACTTAAGTATATGATACACTTAGGTATAACTCTAACAAAATATGTACAAGATCTGTATAATGAAAATTACAAAACACCAACAAAAAAACCAAAGACCTATATGGAGAAACAAACTGCGTTTATGGATTGGAAGACTCAATGTTGTCAATTCTGCCCCAACTTATCTACAGATTCAATGTAATCCGATCAAAATCTCAACAGGATTTTTTTTTGTAGAAATTGACAAACTGATTTCTAAAACATATATATATGGAAAGACAAAGGGGCTAGAATGGACTAAATTTTTAAAAAGAACAATGGTGGAGAACTCATACCCTCTGATTTCAAGATTTAATATAAAGCTATTCTAACTAAGCCAGTATGATACTGGTAAAAGGACAGACATAAAAATCGAAGGAACAGAGAGTCCTCTAATAAACGCTTGTTGATTTCGACCAAAGGTACAAAAAGGCAATTCAATGGAGAAATCAGTAGTCTTTTCAACAAAGGGTGCTAGGAATAACTGAACATCCATAGGCAAAAAGAGGAACTGATTAATATACCTTGAACCATATAAAAACTTAACCCAAAATAGGCCACAAACCAAGAGGAAAAAATAGCAAAACCACTTATCCAATGCAGCAGAGTCCCCAACCTTTTTGGCACCAGGGACCGGTTTCACGAAAGATAATTTTTCCACAGATGGCAGGGGAAGCAGGGAGGGAGGGACAGGGAGTGGCTGTATAGATGAAGCTTTGTTTTCTCACCTGCCGGTCACCTCCTGCTGTGCACCCCCACACCACCACCACCACCCCTGCCCCTGTCCTGAGTTTCATGGAAGACTTTCCATGGATGGAGGTGGGGGGAGCAGCGGTGAAGCTCTGTAGCCCGGTTCCTAACAGGCCACAGACCATCTGCAGCCTGGGCGTTGGGGACCACAGCAATAAAAGATTTGTATCTAAAACAGGCAAAGAACTCTCAAAACCGAATAATAAGTAAACTACCCAATTTTTAAAACTGGTAAACTGATTTGGACACCTTACCACAGATATACAGGTACTAAATAAGCACATCAAGAGATGCACTAGGGAAATGCAATTCAAAAAAAACAATGAGTTGCGACTACTCACCCATTAGAAAGACTACAATTTAATAAAAATACAATACCAAGTACTGACAAGGATGTGGAACAGCTGGAATTCATCCATTGCTGGTGGAAACACAAAATGGCATAGCCACTTTGCAAAACAGTAATTTCTTATAAAGTTAAACATATATCTACCATAGGATCCAGCAATCCTACTCCTAGGTATTGACCCAAGTGAAATGAAAACTTAATGCTCACACAAAGCCTATGTACAAATGCACACAGTCATCCCTTGGTGTCCATGGCGGATTGGTTCCAGAACACTTCTCCATCCTTAGATGCCAACATCCATGCATGCTCAAGTTCCTTATATAAAATGGTATAATATTTGCATATTATATAACCTACACACACCCTCCTTTATACTTTAAATCATATATAGATTACTTATAATACCTCATACAACATAAATGCTATGTAAATAGTTGTTATACTGTATTGTTCAGGGAATAATGATAAGAAAAAACTGTCTGTATGTTCAACACAGATGCAACCATCCATTTTTTCCCCCTAAATATTTTTGAGCCACAGTTGGTTGAATCTCCAGATGCAGGAACCATGGACACAGAGGGTAGACCATACAGTGTCTTAATTGCCAGAAACTGGAAACATTCTAGAGGTCCTTCAAATGGTGAATGAATAAATAAATCATGGAACATGCATGCATGGAATACTACTCAGCACTAAAAAGGAACAAACTATTGGTGAATGAATCTTGATTGCATTATGCTAATGAAAGAAGCCACATTCAAAAAGCCAAACTGTGGATGATTATATGACATTCCTGAAATGGCAACACTATAGTGTTTATTGCTAGCATTTATTTATTTTTGGCTACAGTAAGGCATAGTTCATAAGAAAGTTACTGATTTTTGTATATTTTTTAACAAATCGCCCTAGGAAATCACCATTTTACCCTCCCCAACCCTTTCAGTCTGTATGCCTTCACACTCTCTTTCAGTTTTCTTCATAGCACTGATCACTATTCAATATTGTCTATTTGTTATCTCCCCAAGACAATAGTTCCCTAACAGTGTCACTAGAAGGGTTTTACTTCTAGTGACGTTTCCTGCTGTCTGTATTTCCAAATCAGAAGATTCAATACATAGATCTGAGACAATTATAATTCACTATAAAAACATTCCTTTTCCTGACATAAAATAATGCTCTTTGTTCCTGTTTTTGCTTTGAAGTCTGCTTTAGGCTGAAGTGACTTTAGACTGGTGCCTTCTTTTTGCGTGGGGCATTTGGCAAAGGTACCTGCCAGTCCTTGTGCTTTTACTATTTTCTTACTTTGAGATGTCTTTCTTATAAAGGCATATGATTGTATTAGGCTCTCTTATTTGTAGGGGTAGTAAAAACACATTTATTGTTATAGCTGGTATATTTGGTGTTACATGTTTTCTGACTTTTTTTTGTGAGACAGAATCTCACTTTGTCCCTGGGCTAGGGTGCAGTGTCATCATCATAGCTCACTGCAACCTCCAACTCCTGGGCTCAAACGATCCTCCTGCCTCGGCCTCCCTAGTAGCTGGGACTACAGGCTGCACCATGACACCCAGCTAATTTTTTCTATTTTTAGTAGAGACGGGGGTCTTGCTTTTGCTCAGGCTGGTCTCTAACTCCCAAGCTCAAGTGATCCTCCCACCTCAGCCTCCCAAAGTGTTAGGATTATAGGCATGAGCCATTGTGCCTGGCCTGTTCTCTGACTTTATTTAAACCCTTTAAAGTCTTACTTGATGTTTCTTTTGGAGGATGGTTTGTTTTCTTTGCATTTATTTCTCCTAAGATAGAAAACTTACATCCAATTTCAAAATTTTTCAAAAAAAATCCTTCAAACTACATTTCCAGGGTTCACATTTTGATATGTATCAGTCCTATTCTTAAAATGATACTCTTAAAAGGGAGGCATGGCATGTATGCACTTGGGACCCAGGAGATGGCGCGGTACGTCAGGCATTTTTTTCACGGTGGCTACTTCTGTTTCACTACTCAGATGAACCATCCTCCAATTAATAACTCATTGATATAATAATTGGTTGTTTCCCATGCATCTCAGGAAGCTTCCAGAGGTGTCCTCTATCTAAAGTAACAGTGTATGAGATCGATAAATTAAGGAATACAACCAAGGAAAGAGGAAAAAGAAATTTCTAGGTTGTGGGCAAAGGCAAATCTAAAGCAACAAGCACAGACTGGAAGAGGATAAAGGGCTCCAGGTTGTATGTCTCCAAGGGGGAAAGACCCTGGTAGGTTACTTGATGTAACCTACCTGCTGAAAGACAACTTGTAGTTCTGTCAAATTAATGTAGGCAATTGCAAAATCACCCTGGTGCCCAAATGGGAAAATTACTAACCCCAGGGAAAATAGCAAATTATACGAGAAAGGAAATATGGTAAGATAAATAATTTAAATATTAAATACTAAATTTTAAAAAATGTCGATTTAACTTCTATCAGGAAGATGAGGGGAGAGCTTGGGTGAGTTAAAAACTCTTCTTCTATAACAGGAAATCTATAGATAATATTAGAAGTAAAAAAAGAAAGAATAGCATAAACTTGTTACTTATAAATATGTACATATAGAAGAAGGGACATATAAAATGTGATTTCCTCTAAAGAGGGAATCTTAGAGGGCTGCCCAGAATGGAGTAGAATAGGTATCTCCTATTTTTTCAATAATGTAAGCCTTACCCTATAGTGTATTTTTTAACTATCTTCATATATTATTTCATAAAAAGTAAAAATTATAGCATTCAAATTTCTTTGACAAATTCTGATTTCGACCCTTTAATCTGCATTGTTTAATGGTATAAACCCATTTAGATAACATAATAATTACCTAGTCCTTAAGATTTGACAAACTTTACAACGAAAATTGTTTGGGCCTTGGGTCTTCAAGACACAAAGGTAGTTCCTTGATAATCTCTTCAATTTCTCCCATGGGAATTATTCTGGTTAGGTTTTCTATCTTATTTCAAGTCCACTGTCTTTGTTTATGACAAATGATAACCTTTATCATTTCTGGTGGTCCTCTTTTCTTGGTCACATTTGCCAAACATGTCTATTTTTCAGTCTTTTCATAGAACTAGCTCTTAGTTTTACTTGACAGTTCTGTGATAGCTCTTTGTTCCAATCCATTAGTCTCCTCATACATTTTTCCTCTTGTTTTGGTTCATTTCATTTCTGTACTTATAAAGAATCTTTTTTATTGTGACATGACACACAGAAAAGCTCATGGCACAATGTACACAGCTCAATAACTTATCGTAAAGTTATCTTTTATCTACCTTGCTGAATAAAGGCTTAACTTGTCTGTCTATAAATCTTTTGTTTACTAACAAAAACATTTAGAGTTATGAATTGTTTCTTAAAGTGGCTTTTGCCATAACTCATAAAATTTTTGTGATATTTTATTGTGGTTTATTTCTAAAGAATCTGTAATATGAGTTTTGATTCCTCTTCCACCAAAAGCCATATAGATGAATGATTAATAACAAAAGCTCTCATACTCATTAAACACACTCCCATGCAAACTAACCCATCTGGAAATCTTTTTATCGTTAATGTCTTTCTGCACTTTGGTCAGAGAATGTAGCCTGTGATTTCTTCTTTCAGGAACTGAGGTTTTTATTGGGGGTGACTATGCTTTCTGCTAACTGGGGAGTAATACTATATATATGTTTTTCAACACAAGCTTGCTAAATTGTGTTAAAAATCACATTCTTCATGTTCTTTTTCCCCCTATTTAATATATCAAATTCTTAGAGAAGCATGTTAAAGCTCGCTCTATAATTATGGTCCACATTCTCCTTGTATGTCCAATAGCAAGTGGTTTAAATATTTGGTGCAATGTCAATGGTATATGTATAAGTATGATCTGTCTCTCCCAGATGACTACATTATACTATTTCTATCTTAAACCTCCAATTTCTATCTTGAACCTCCCATCTCTCTTACCTCCTCCTCTCTCAGCTGAAGCATTACTTTGTAGTTCCCTGAGAAAACAGAAGCATTTTCACAAGCTCCTATCTACAAACCTATCTGCCTACCTACCTACAGACAATGCTTGAAAAAACTGGTTGTGAAAGGAAGGAGGAAAGAACTTCCTTATTTAATGTAATGGGAAAAATTCTCCTTAATATTTTGAAGAAAAAAAACAACCTTAGGCCGGGCGCGGTGGCTCAAGCCTGTAATCCTAGCTCTCTGGGAGGCCGAGGTGGGCGGATCGTTTGAGCTCAGGAGTTCGAGACCAGCCTGAGCAAGAGCGAGACCCCATCTCTACTATAAATAGAAAGAAATTAATTGGCCAACTAATATATATAGAAAAAATTAGCTGGGCATGGTGGCACATGCCTGTAGTCCCAGCTACTTGGGAGGCTGAGGCAGCAGGATTGCTTGAGCCCAGGAGTTTGAGGTTGCTGTGAGCTAGGCTGACGCCACGGCACTCACTCTAACCTGGGCAATAAAGTGAGACTCTGTCTCAAAAAAAAAAAAAAAAAACCTTAATATTTTGAAATTTAAAAAAACCTTAATATTTTTAAAAATAAGTAAATAAAGTAATGGGAAAAACTTTAGCAAATTTAATGCTAATGCTAGGAGTGCACAAAAAGGGAGGTAGAAGATACAGTCACAACTTAGAATAATCAGAACTGAGATCCCTGAGGTTGAAAGGACACGAACAACATCAGAGATGGAGGACTTGGTAAGACTGGCCTTTGACACGAGTGGACACAAGAGAATGATTTGTAAATCTGTTCAGGAAGCTGGGGCAGTTGGTGGCTTCCAAATTCTCTGTGGAATGCGAAACAAGCCATCAGCTGGGGAGTTGAGGGGGCATGTAGGGGCCCGCAGAGGTATGAAAGAGTCATGGAGAAAGGGATAATCATCTCACTAGAGAAACAAGGTAGGATTAGCAAATTGTTTTAAGAGTAGAATCAGGACTCCTGGTCATGAAATTACAGTAGTATCGATCTATCCAGTTGTGTGAACATAACTCTAGAAGCATCAGCAACCTAAGTAAGAACATTAAAAGAGACAGGCCAGGCACAGTGGCTCATGCCTGTGATCCTAGCACTTTGGGAGGCTGAGGCGAGAGGATCATTTGGACCCAGGAGTTCAAGACCAGCAAGAGCAAGAGCAAGGCTCCATCTCTACAAAAAATAGAAAAATCAGCCAGGCGTGATGGCACAGACCTGAAGCCCAAGTTACTTAGAAAGCTGAGGCAGTAGGATCACTTGAGTCTAGGAGTTGAAGTTGCAGTGAGCTATGATGATGTCATTGTACTCCAGCACTGAGACCCCCCTCCGCCCCCCCAAAAGAGACAAATATCTTGATTCATCGAACATGAGACTTTTGCCAAACAGGTATAACAAAAGAACAATGTTAAAAGGAGTTTAGGCTATGGACAGACTGTTGAAATGATAAGCTATGAAATCTAAACTATACAAGAAAGAAAGTGAAGGGGGTTCTGGCTAATACATTAGTATAAGGGGAAAGTAAAGCAACTAATGGTCTGGAGATTCACATGGAGGCAAAGAACACATTTAGGACACTTCTTGATTGGACTACCCATATGGAAGGATACTGCAACAGAATTTCTGAAGTATTATTTGAAAAATCAGATAATTCTTTTTTTTTTTTTTTTTTTTTTTATGCAGAGTCTCACTGTGTTGCCTGGGCTAGAGTGCCAAGGCATCAGCCTAGCTCACAGCAACCTCCAACTCCTGGGCTTAAGCAATCCTCTTGCCTCAGCCTCCCGAGTAGCTGGGACTACAGGCTTGCGCCATCATGCCTGGCTAATTTTTTCTATATATATTTTTAGTTGTCCGGCTCATTTCTTTCTATTTTTAGTAGAGACAGGGGCTCACTCTTGCTCAGGCTGGTCTCGAACTCCTGACCTTGAGTGATACACCCACCTCGGCCTCCCAGAGTGCTAGGATTATAGGCGTGAGCCACCATGCCCAGCCAAAATCAGGTAATTCTAAAAGATGGCAAAGTCTAGAGCATCACTACAGAATTTGGTGGTATAAGTGAGAGAAGGAGATTAAAGACCTAACGATCAAGGTCTTTGATTGTTCACGAGAAACTATGAAGTAACACAGGGTAATGGCAAGGTTTGAGGCAGATAGGAAACAATATGACAGGGGCCAAGGCCATCATGGAGTGAGGAAAGGAACCAAGAAGAAAGCTGTTGAAAGTGATGAGAAGAGGTAGAGGTGGTGCATCTTTTCCAAGAGGGTAAAGAAATAATGGTTTAGCATGTGGGTGGTGAGTAAGACGCTAACCCTGTCTTCCAGTGCATAGGATTTGAGTAATAGAGCAATCTTCACACAGTGGGTTCAACCCCTGCATTCAGGAGTAAGCCAATTTCAGTTAAAGCGTGGAGGAAAAGAAAACCCCCCATGAAGATGCTGAAAATACGGGGAAGTTTGCATATCAGAGAGTGGGAGTTACCTAAGGCAAAAATGAAAACGGAGCATTATGGTAATGAAAACAACAGGGAAACCAAACAAAACAGAACAAGGAGATGCAATGGATTTTATTCTAAGACACCAGGAAGATGGTAGAATCTCAGATTTTAAATATTCATGGTGGCCCCTGCAGTTATTGCTATAGCAAAACTTTCCTTTCTCCCCATCTAGGTCAACAGTGGTTGGTAGCGGTGCTGGTTGCTTGCTACTGAATGGAAGCCAGCCTGGACTGTGCGCAGGGTGACCTCAGATCCTCATGGAGAAGCTAGAGGTCTTGATGTTACTGCATTCTGTTTCTAACATGAAGTATTGCAAGTGAGAAGTCCGATGCCAATGACTCCTCTTCTATTGAGAGCATCTAATTTTACCCTATGGAAGACTAGGCATGAGACTCCTTTCACTCACTATTCCAGCCTGGCACTTTTCAGTCTAAAGCAAAAAATATCAAAAATTTTTCAAAAATACCACTTCTTTCATGGAAACTGACAGTACATTCCATGTTTCCTACTCTTTCTTTCATAAGTTCTATCAGTTTTTCCTTTCCTTTCCTTTTTTTTTTTTAAGAGAGAGAGTCTCATTATGTTGCCCAGGCTGGACTTGCATTCCTGGGCTTAAGGAATCCTCCCACTTCAGCCTCCCAAGTAGCCATCAGTTTCTTCTTATTCTATATTCTAGTCTTCTTATCTACTGCTTTAGTTTCCAATTGTGTTGATTCTACCATTCCATGCTTTTATCACTGAGTGTGTAATATTTTGCAATAAAGTTCATGTCCAAGAACTCTGCTTTCATTCATTCAACAAATATTTATTGAGCAACTACTATGTGCCAGGCACACTGCATTTTATTGATACAGTATCCCCTAGAATCCAAACTAAAGGAAAAAGTAAGCTCCCATCTTTTTTTTTTTTATTTTTTTGCATTAAAAAACTAACAAACTTTTCAACATTTTTTTTTCTTTTTTTTTTTTTTTGAGACAGAGTCTCACTTTGTTGCCCAAGCTAGAGTGAGTGCCG
This sequence comes from Mirza zaza, assembly GCA_008750895.1. Taxonomy (NCBI): domain Eukaryota; kingdom Metazoa; phylum Chordata; class Mammalia; order Primates; family Cheirogaleidae; genus Mirza; species Mirza zaza. The sequence goes on along the minus strand of VSMD01025038.1, from coordinate 273 downwards.
TGGTGTCAGCCTAGCTCACAGCAACCTCAAACTCCTGGGCTCAAGCAATCCTGCTGCCTCAGCCTCCCAAGTAGCTGGGACTACAGGCATGTGCCACCATGCCCGGCTAATTTTTTCTATATATATTTTAGTTGGCCAATTAATTTCTTTCTATTTATAGTAGAGATGGGGTCTCGCTCTTGCTCAGGCTGGTCTCGAACTCCTGAGCTCAAACGATCCGCCCACCTCGGCCTCCCAGAGAGCTAGGATTACAGGCGTGAGCCACCGCGCCCG